>SJYC01001227.1:0-25496 GCA_006408675.1 Madoqua kirkii
AAAAAAAAAAAAAAAAAAAACAAAAAACCAAAAAAACAAAAAACCCAGACAAGTGTATTTAAAAAAATCCAATATAATGATACATAAATTTGGGGAGAAAATCATATTTATCATCTTCACTACTATAGCAATTTAAATATAATTTATTTCTGTTCCAAATAGTATCTATACTTTTTCTTTCTTATATGATTTTAATAATTGTCTCATTATTTTATTGGAATAATCCTTTGTATATCACTTCTGTAAACTATTTCTCAATACAATTTTCCATTTGGACAAGACACATTATTTCAATTACTTTTTTCTTGGTATATTTTCCTGGAACACTCAATTATTTATTTTGAGAATTTTTGCCATTTTGCTTCTGTGTTAGTGTTTCTCATTCTTGGTTTGCTCTTTTCTTGGTGACATATGTTTTACTAGTAAGTAGTTTGGCAACCAACTACAGTACTCTTCCCTGGAAATCTCATGGACGGAGGAGCTTGGTAGGCCACAGTTTATGGGGTCGCTGAGGGTCAGACATGACTGAACGACTTCGCTTTCACTTTTCACTTTCATGCATTGGAGAAGGAAATGGCAGCCCACTCCAGTGTTCTTGCCTGGAGAAACCCAAAGATGGGGAAACCTGGCGGGCTGCCATCTATAGGATTACACAGAGTCGGACACAACTGAAGTGATTTAGCAGCAGTAGCAGTAGCAGTCTTTTGAAAATAGGCCAACGGGAGGTAAATGTTAGAATTGCATAATTAAAAGATGACTTTATTTTATTTACTCACTTTGTTAATAGTTTAAATAGGGGAAGAGATCCATACTGAACCTCATTTTTACTCATAATTTTGAAAGAATGACTTCAATGTCTTATGGTTTATGGTCTTGCCTTTGTGATAGCTTAAATAGGGGAAGAGATCTACGCTGTCTCTCATTTTCACTTGTAATTTTGAAAGCATGGCTTCATTGTCTTATGGTTTCTCGTCTTGTCTTTGAAAAGTCTGATGAGATTGGCATCCTTTATTTCTTCAGTGTGACTTTACTTCTCTCTTGGGGGGGTATTTATTTTATTCTTTTATTTTTTAATTTTATAATAATGTGTTATAACATGAGTTAAATGTTTTTCAATTATTTGGGTGTTTGTGTACGCCTTTCTTAGAGCTTAGAGGGTTGTCAGTTTGAGAAAATATTATTTTCTTATTCTTTCAGAGATTCCCTTTCTTTATTTTTTGTTCTGAAATTCCAATTGGTTTAATGCTTTGTATTCTAAAAATGTTCTCTTTCTTTTCCGTTTAAAAAACCTTGATCATTCCCCTGCTTTTTGGAGGGTTTCTGCTATTATATATTCCAAATCCTGAATTTTTAACATAGTTTTTAGCTATCATACTTTTTGATAGTTTGCTATCTTTAAACGTTTACTTTTAGTGCCAATCTATGAAGTGACTTAGCATAGACATATTTCTATTAGGTCATGACATCTTTTCTTTTTCTCTATTGTCTCTTTTTCTTGTGAGCTTCTTCTCTCTGCATCTCTCTCTTTCTTTATCCCTCTCTCCCTTCACATTCCTTTGTATGTATGCCTTTCTCAAACATCTTGGGCACTATTAACTTTTGGACTAAGATGCTAACAATCTGACGGCAGGTACTGTATGTACTGGCAAGGCTCGGAGAAAAGGCACAACTTCATTTGAGTGAAGGATTCCTAGTTTTCAGTTGGTAAGCCCTGGATGTCTATCTTTGTAGGTATTTCCCTGGATAGCTTGATTTCTCCTGATAAGAATGCTTTCATCTCCTGCCTGAGGTGGTGAACATAGTATAAGCATGGATGTTGGCATTCTGATACTGGGAGAGGGGCAGTGATGGGGCAGGTGTTTCATTTTCCACCCAGTTCAGTTCTGTTCAGTTCAGTTGCTCAGTCATGTCCAACTCAGTCGTGTCCAACTCTTTGTGACCCCATGAATTGCAGCGCACCAGACCTCCCTATCCATCACCAACTCCTAGAGTTCACACAAATTCACCTCCATCGAGTCCGTGATGCCATCCAGCCATCTCATCCTCTATCGTCCCCTTCTACTCCTGCCCCCAATCCCTCCCAGCATCAGAGTCTTTTCCAATGAGTCAACTCTTCCATGAGGTGGCCAAAGTACTGGAGTTTCAGCTTCAGCATTATTCCTTTCAAAGAGATCTCAGGGCTGATCTCCTTCAGAATGGACTGGTTGGATCTCCTTGCAGTCCAAGGGACTCTCAAGAGTCTTCTCCAACACCATAGTTCAAAAGCATCAGTTCTTCGGCGCTCAGCCTTCTTCACAGTCCAACTCTCACATTCATATATGACCACTGGAAAAACCATAGCCTTGACTAGATGGATCTTAGTCGGCAAAGTAATGTCTCTGCTTTTGAATATGCTGTCTAGGTTGGTCACAACTTTTCTTCCAAGGAGTAAGCATCTTTTAATTTCCACCAGAGCTCTCACTTAATCCCTATCTTTACAGCAAGCTATCTACCTGCTCTCCTTTTTGATTCCCAGTTCTTCCAGAGATTAAATCTCAGTCTACCAAGGAGATCACTGAGGTGGTGGCTTAAGTGAGGAAGGAAGGCTAAGGATTCCTCCTCTGCCATCTTGCTGGCATCCCTCTTCTCTCTTTCCTCTTAATAAAGTCCTTAAAAGTCATACAGATCTTAGACTCTGTAGTCACAATAACTGTATCAGGGATTTAGGGTAAGTTACTTAAACTCTGTGAAACTTATCCTTAAAATGGAACTGATAACAGTAGTAGTCTATTAGGTTGTGAAGATTAAACATATTATTGTATCTAAGAATGATGACTGTTATGTAAGAAGTGCTAATGATATTATTAGCTAAGATGTATAACAGGTAGTGCTAATGGTAAAGAACCCATTTGTCAATGTAGGAGACATAGCAGATGTGGGTTGATCGTTGGGTTGGGAAGATCCCCTGGAGAGGGAAATGGCAACCCACTCCAGTATTCTTGCCTGGGAAATCCCATGGATAGAGGAGCCTGGAAGACAACAGTCCATAGAGTTGTAAAGAGTCAGACACAACTGAAGCAACTTAACACACACACACACACACACACACACACACACACACACACGATCATAACTTATTTGCTGTACTTTGTCCTTAGCAATATTTTACATTAATTTTTAAGAATTGATTACTGATGGAAGGCATTCTGATAGACGTAGATTCTAAATGACTTCCTTAGTTGAAATTATGCCATGTACTTTTATATATGAATGTGAGATTCAACAATTAGACTGAGAGTCTGAGAACTACATCTTCATCCTGTTTTAGATGAACAACATTTTATTTCATTTTATTTCATTTTATTTCATATAGAAGTAATGTGACTCAATTTGGTAAGTGATGGTAACATAACAGCATGATCTGAGACATTTTTAATAAAATTAACCTATGGCTTATGATCTGAGCTAGTAATATTGGTACTAAAAATATTGGTTTGTGCAATGCCTACCTCAGTTGAATTGTATACCCTAGAGAATATTCATTTATTTTCAAGGAAAACTAACAGCTTATATAATATAGTGTTATTATATATAATGTATATGATATGAATATTTTATATTTCATTATATTATATATATATAATATTTATATTGTATATATACCATATATATGGTATATATATTGCATACATATAATGTATTTCTGGACCATCCACATTAATTTTCAGTTAAGAGTCTCACCAGGAATTAACTCTTACTTACATATAATTATGTCTTAAAATTCATCTTCCTTAATCTACCAGATGAGTGATATACGGAGAACTCTGATACACTGGTACCTCCAGAGGTCCTATATTCAAGGCCAGAACTTTATGGAACAAATTAGATAAAGCACCACACACTGCGTCCACTCCTTGCCAACGTTCCCTTTTTAACCCCTTCCTTTCTAATCCTAGTTTCCTCATTCCACTGAAATAACATCCACTAGGACCACCTCTGACCTCCATTTTCCCTGTTAGTCATCATTTCTCATCTTACTTGGCTTCTCAGCAGCTTTATTGCTTGACCTTGTTCTTCTTGAAACACTGTCATCTTGCTGTTGGAATACCGTGATTACTCAGCCATCAGGCATCTTTCTGGTTTCCTTTTCTGTTTCCTCCTGTTTCATTCTTTAAATTTTAACTTTCCCAGTTCTTCCTTTTTGCTTAAGTGCTCTTTTTTAAAAAATCCATTTTTCATTTAAGTGATCTTTTTACCTCATCTCATGTAATTCTGCAGCTTGAAGTATAATTTATGTGTTGGGTGCACGTGTGTTCTCAGTCGCTTTAGCTGTGTCCGACTTTTTGCGACCCCATGGACTGTAGCCTTCCAGGCTCCTCTGCCCATAGAATTCTCCAGGCAAGAATACTAGAGTGGGTCACCATGCCCTTCTCCAGAGGATCTTCCGATGGATGGATTATTACCACAAGAGCCACATGGGAAATCCAATCTATTTGTTGGTGTTTCTCGAAAGTGTACATTCAAGCTTAATATCTTCTCTCTCTCTTTTTTTAGAATCACAGTTTTTCTTTCTTTGGTTGTCTCATGAGGCATGCAGGAACATCCCCAGTCAGGGGTAAGCAATATGAGCATGGAGTCTTGATCACTAAACCACCAGGGAAATCTTTACGTTTTCTCTTGAACTTGAGTTTTATTTTAAATATTTACCAGTATATTATATGGTTCCATAGCCAAAACAGAACTTTTGATTTCTTACCTACACCTCCAAACTTCAGCCTCCACTACCTCAATAATGGCAACAACTGTCACAAAGTAACTTAGGTCATTTTCTTTGGAGGCATTATTGAATCTTATTTTCTTCATATCCTACATCTCATTTATCAGCACTATCTTCATAAACATCTCAAATCTAATCCATTCTCTTTACTGTTCTACAATCCTTCAAGCTCCCTTGTGTTTTCCCTTGGAGAATTCTCCAAATTACCTCCATAATGGTCCTATAATAAATTATAACATATCAATGACTAGGTCATATCACTTTTTTGTTTAACCCTCTATTATCTATAATTATTGACTATGCCAAAGCCTTTGACTCTGTGGATCACAATAAACTGTGGAAAATTCTCAAAGACATGGGAATACCAGACCACCTAACCTGCTTCTTGAGAAGTCTGTATGCAGGTCAGGAAGCAACAGTTAGAACTGGACATGGAACAACAGATTGGTTCCAAATAGGAAAAGGAGTGCATCAAGGCTGTATATTGTCACCCTGCTTATTTAACGTCTATGCAGAGTACATCATGAGAAACGCTGGACTGGAAGAAACACAAGCTGAAATCAAGACTGCCGGGAGAAATATCAATAACCTCAGATATGCAGATCACTACCCTTAAGGTAGAAAGTGAAGAGGAGCTAAAAAGCCTCTTGATGAAAGTGAAAGAGGAGAGTGAAAAAGTTGACTTAAAGCTCAACATTCAGGAAACAAAGATCATGGCATCTGGTCCCATCACTTCATGGTAGTTAGATGGGGGAACAGTGGAAACAGTGTCAGACTTTATTTTTAGGGGCTCCAAAATCACTGCAGATGGTGATTGCAGCCATGAAATTAAAAGATGCTTACTCCTTGGAAGAAAAGTTATGCACAACCAGATAGCATATTCAAAAGCAGAAACATTACTTTGCCGACTAAGGTCCATGTATTCAAGGCTATGGTTTTTCAGGTGGTCATGTATGGATGTGAGAGTTGGACTGTGAAGAAGGCTGAGCGCCGAAGAATTGATGCTTTTGAACTGTGGTGTTGGAGAACTCTTGAGAGTCCCTTGGACTGCAAGGAGATCCGACCAGTCCATTCTAAAGGAGATCAGCCCTGGGATTTCTTTGGAAGGAATAACGCTGAAGCTGAAACTCCAGTACTTTGGCCAACTTATGAGAAGAGTTGACTCATTGGAAAAGACTCTGATGCTGGGAGGGATTGGGGGCAGGAGGAGAAGGGGATGACCAAGGATGAGATGGCTGGATGGCATCACTGACTCAATGGACATGAGTCTGAATGAACTTTGAGAGATGGTGATGGACAGGGAGGCCTGGTGTGCTGCGATTCATGGAGTCACAAAGAGTTGGACACGACTGAGCGACTGAACTGAACTGATGTCTCTGACAATAAAGAATCTGCCTATAATGTGAGAAACCTGGGTTTGATCCCTGGGTTGGGAAGATCTCCTGGAGGAAGGTGTGGCAATCCACTCATTGGAATATTCTTGCTTGGAGAATCGTCATGGATAGGGTACCTGGTAGGCTACAGTCTATGGGGTTGCAAAGCATCAGACATGACTGAGCGACTAAACCCAGCACCTATATTAGAAATAAGTAGTGTGCTTAGCTTGGTCTATAGGGCTTTTCCTGGTTGGAACGTTACCTCTTAGTTCATTTCCAATGTGCTCCAGATGAATCATCTCTCCTTCTTTCAGATATGCCAAACTTTCAAGTCTTTTTATTTGCACTTCCCTTTGCCTGGACACTTCCTCCCCCAAATCTCTACACTGCTGACCCTCTCTCTTCATTCTGTTCTCAGCTGTAAGGCTGTTTCTGCAGAGTCATCTTCTAAGCTAAATAAAGAACTTCACTCTCCTCCCTGTTGTCTAACCCTTTGCTGTCTTATTTCTTCATGGCCTTTATCATTATCTCTGATGAGCAAAGAAGGAAAATTCTAAGTAAGATATAGGCTTGGTGAGGAGGAGAGTTTGACTTAAAAAAAAACAAAACACATGATATTTAGAGCCTAGAACAATGTCAAGCAAGAGTGTTTGATGAATATCAGATGAAAGAATGAATGATTCAATTAACTGTTGAAAAGTCAGTTGTTGAACAATGCACTTTGATGAATTAAAGTTAGAAATTAATGATAAAGGATCTGAATCAAAAATTAAGATATCAATGCTCAGGTAGCACTGGGAAAGAAGTCACTGAGATTAGAGAATTTAAAATACTTAGGGTAGAACAGGCTATTCTTTTACTCTATATTGTTAAAGGTTATCAGTAATACCATTGTGAAGAGTTGCTGAAGCTTGATGTCAAAAGCCCTGTACTCTTTTTTCTGTATAAGCTTGGCAAATGATATGTAATTGTTACTATTGATGGCAGAATCAATCATTCCAAACAACATATTTTGACATTTTTAAGGACTCCACAGTTAGAGAATCTTTTCAAGGATTAATAACATGGATATTGTACTTGGTGGACTCTACCTATGTATGTAAGAACAGATAGGTGTGTGTGTGTGTGTGTGTGTGTGTGTGTGTGTGTGTGTACACTCAGTTGTGTCTGACTCTTTGCAACCCAATGGACTGTAACCTGCCAGGCTCCTCTGTCCATGGTATTTTGGGGCAAGAATATTGAAGTAGAATGCCATTTCCTACTTCAGAATACTAGATAAGCCATGTCATTTACAAAATTCTGTCTTCCTAAGTTTTATTTATATCATAGTCTTCTTTGAAACACATGAGTATTAAAAGGTATTTGACCAGTTGAATAAGACTGTAACATTCCTAATACCTGTTTTAGTAGGTACCCCTCATCCAACCAACTCTTGAGAGAGAAATATAAAAGGAAAAAAATATATGTTGGTCTACTTACTTATAAGTGGTAAAATATCTTTTCAGTGTAAAAAAGCGTTTGAAATTTCTAAACGGGTATAATGGAGACCTAGAGATGCTGTCAAAAAACAGAAGAATATTTAATCAAAGAGGCTTGAGATGTTACCATTTTGAAGATAAATCTTTAAAAGTGATGTTGAATATTAGAAACAAATTAACTCCCTGACTTTTGGCATGGTTTTGTCAACAATAAACACACTGAATGGAACAAATTTCTTTTGTGAAATAGTTACTAAAGTGATAGAAAAAGTAATATGACAAATTTGGATGTGAGCAACAGTTTGACAATTAAAAAAATTATTCATGTAGAAAAGACACCTGTAGAATCTAATGATGAATTAAGTGAATTTTTAATCAGTGAAATGGCTGTACGAAGAGTCCTACTGATTATATCATTGTTAGAATGCAGGAAAAGGTCTCTGGTAGTATCTCAGTACACTGTTAAATTTAATGTTTCCACTGCTTCTTTAAAAGTTGACAAGAAATAATTCTTGCTAAATTTTGAGACAACATGAATCTGGGAATATAACAAATATACTGAGTGACTAAATCAGCATCTGTAACGATCTCTATATGCTGCAAAGCTGTTCTGTATCCAACAAGGTGAAATTGACTTGAAATAAAGTACTACATTTAGCTTCTTAATATATCATTGCTAATATTTAGGTCAGGAGAAATATAACTTCATTTGATATGTGAAAATCTTGTCTACAAAATAAAAGCAAATCAACACTTTGGTTTACTTATTAAATAATTGTTAAGCACCATTTATGTCCTTGCCTTTTATTTTTTTATTTTTTGGTGGATTTACATTTAGGTTAACTTTTCTTTTTGTTTCTCTGACTAAACTATTGCTGACTATTGCTGGAATATGGTGCTCAGTTTTGGAAACTCACTCAAAATGAATTGGCGTTCACAGAAAGGGGAAGGTACTGACAACTCTAATTTATGAAACATAATGGGAAAAATCTGAAAAGGCTGGCCTGGAAAGAAGATAACTTACAAGTAGTTGAGTAGTTAATAGTTCTAGAACAGGCTGGAGATAAGTAAATTTATTTGTGGCTCCAGAAGAAAGGATCTCATCAATAGATAAGTGATGTGGAAATAGCTTTTGGTTCAATGTTAGAGTAAACTTTTAACTGTAAGATCTTCCTGGAAAACAGAATGTGCTGCCATGCTGAATCTTAAAATATAGGGAAATGTTCAAATAGAGATAGGATGACCAATTACTATGAATGTTGAGGATAAGATTCATGCACAGGTTTAATTTGCTTTCCAACAACTCATATTCATAGTTTCTTAAATTTGTTGTTCAGGTGCTCAGTCGTGGCCAACTCTTTGTGACCCCATGGACTGCAGCATGCCAAGCTTCCCTATACATCACTTTCACCTAGAGTTTGCTCAAACTTGTGTCCATGGAGTCAGTGATGCCATCCAACCATCTCATCCTCTGTCACCCCCTTCTCCTGCCCTCAGTCTTTGCCAGCATTAGGCTGTCTATTTTGGCAAATACTCTATAATTCTCTTGAACTGAAGATGAGAATGGCCTCTAAGTTTCCTTCATAGCTTCCCAAATAATTCTGGCTGCTTTTCTGGTTTCCTTTAGATTATACAAATATAAATGCTAAGATAACGGACTTGCAGTTTCTTAAATGACTGTTTTTGAATGCTGTTTTCATTTTTCTTTTCTATTTATGCAATTTGAACTTTGAAAATTACCAATAATGAATTATAGTGACCTGAAGATTTTCTCTCTTTCTACCTATTTTACCTCTTAGATACTGTTATTTTTTATATTCTTATATGTCAGCAAAGGTACTTCTAGTCGAGCCTATGGTTTTTCCAGTAGTCATGTACGGATGTGAGAATTGGATTATAAAGAAAGCTGAGCACAGAGGAATTGATGCTTTTGAACTGTGGGGTTGGAGAAGACTCTTGAGAGTCCCTTGGACTGCAAGAAGATCCAACTAGTCCATCCTAAAGGAGATCAATCCTGAGTGTTCATTGGAAGGACTAATGTTGAAGCTGAAACTCCAATACTTTGGCTACCTGATGCAAAGAGCTGACTGATTGGAAAAGACCCTGATGCTGGGAAAGATTGAGGGCAGGAGGAGAAGGGGATGGCAGAGGATGAGATGGTTGGATGGCATCACCAACTCAATGGACATGGGTTTGGGTAGACTCTGGGAGTTGGTGAGGGACAGGGAGGCCTGGCGTGCTGTGGTTCCTGGGGTCTCAGAGTCAGACACGACTGAGTGACTGAACTAAACTGATGCAAGATGCAAAATTTTAAAAGAAGTGTTTCACTAGTATTCTTATGGAAAAATTTACAATGATATTTAAACTCCTTTTCTTGCCAAACATTTATTCTGTGTGAACAACGCTATAGATTATTGATATGGGTTCGGTCAGTTCAGTCGCTTAGTCATGTCCGACTCTTTGTGACCCCATGAATCGCAGCACACCAGGCCTCCCTGCCCATCACCAACTCCTGGAGTTCACTCACACTCAGTCCATCGAGTCAGTGATGACATCCAGCCATCTCATCCTCTGTCGTCCCCTTCTCCTCCTGTCCCCAATCCCTCCCAGCATCAGAGTCTTTTCCAATGAGTCAACCCTTCCCATGAGGTGGCCAAAGTACTGGAGTTTCAGCTTTAACATCAGTCCTTCCAAAGAAATCCCAGGGTTTATCTCCTTCAGAGTGGACTGGTTGGATCTCTTTGCAGTCCAAGGGACTCTCAAGAGTCTTCTCCAACACCACAACCATCAATTCTTCTGTGCTCAGCTTTCTTCACAGTCCAACTCTTACATCCATACATGACTACTGGAAAAACTATAGCCTTGACTAAACGGGCCTTAGTCAGCAAAGTAATGTCTCTGCTTTTGAATATGCTGTCTAGGTTGGTCATAACTTTTCTTCCAAGATACAGTGTTGGCCTTATTACATTTCTTATGGTGATGTAAAGCCTCCTAGAACTATTTTAGTTAAAAGTATTTTTAACTAAAGTTCTTTATTGGTTAGGATGAAGAAATGCAGTTTCTTTAAAGTGATCGGACACAGGAAGAAGTCTTTATCTTTTCTCCCTTGTCACGTCTCTTTATATCTCTCCACCCCTGAAATTATATGCAAATGTATGTGTGTGCAATCGTGTGGTTTTCTGGTGCTCTTTAAGAGTGGAGCCTCTATTTCCCCCAGGCTTCTGGGCCTCACAAAACTAAGCCCCATTGCCCTTCCAAGCAAAAAGCTCTGAGGGCTTATCTTTCTGGTGCAGGACCCCAGGGCTGGAGAGTTCAACATGAAGCTCGGACCTCACACTTTCGGGAGAACTTCTTCAATTGTAATTATCCTCCTGTTTGTGAGTCATCCACCTAGTAGTATGGGACTTGACTATCTTGTGAATTCACCCCCTCTTATCCATTTCACTGTTGTTCTTTCTTAATATCTTTAGTGTGAGATATCTTTTCTGATAGGTTGACTTTTTTCATTGATGGCTGTTCTGGCACTAGTTGTGATTTTGGTGTCCTTATGTGAGAAGATGAACTCAGGATCTTCCTACTCTGCCATCTTGGCAGATCTTTCCTGGTAGTGTTAGAATAAACAATTTTATAAAGTGTTTGATGCAAAGTAGGTTTTAAACCAATGCTAAATATTATAAATTATTACAAATTTATTAAAAGGAATGCTTTTTCTCACAAGCATTAGTTATTTACTGTAGAGTCACTGCACTTGAACTCTGTCAAATGGGATCAATATATTAATTTTCTCTGTTGTTCTTTAGAATGAATTTTGATATGAGGTTGTTTTGATCTAATATTACTTTTATTATTGATCTTTTTTTTTGTCAAGTGCTTTTGATCAAATTGCATCAGATGTGTGCTAGTACATGTACTTTTGAAAAGGAAAACAAGAAAACTGTGGATGTTTTCTCACTAAGCAATTTTTTTCAACATCGTTTCCAGTCAAATAGAATCAGGGTCTTATGTGCTATTGTATTCATGAGAGGAAATAATGCCACTATTTTGGCAGACTGAGAGTGGATGATTTGGCTGGAAAATAACAACAAAATATAAGAAAAATATGATTATCAAATGGTAGAAAAATGCTATTGTTGAAAAAGTAGATCAAAAGTATTTTTAACTAAAGATGGTCTTTTAGAATGTAGTGATAATAACTGAGTTGTGTTTATATTCATGATGCTTATGAAGAAGGCTTAAAATAAAATAACTGAAGAAGCAGATGAAAAAATGAAAATGGTAAATACATATTACGTGGACAGATTAGCAAATATAATGTTCATATAAAGTGTCAGTAGAAATTGTAAAATGATGTGGAAGCTTTTTGATTGTTTTAGATACTTTATTTTTATTGATGATAGGAAAAACAGTATTAGATTTTATAGTTTAATAAAGAAGGACTTAGATAAAGACAATTATAAAAGTATATATTATTGGGCTATTCAAAACTGGAACATTTCTAAAGAGCCAGATACACACAAAGCCTTCTGATTCTCAATGAAAGTTTATATTGTTAGCATTAGGAAATGAATATGTAAGAACTTAAGCTTACCTATCTACATACAAGGTACATTAGAATCATCAAAAAAGGCAAATCAGTCTTCCCAGGTGGTCTAGTGGTTAATAATCCACCTGCCAAAGCAAGGGACATGATCCCTGCTCCTGGAAGATTCCACATGCCTTGGACAGCAGCACAACTACTGAGCAAACTCAAAATGCTGTAACGAGAGACGTCACTGCAAGGATAAGCCCGCTTAGGGCAACAAAAAGTAACCCCTACTCTCAGAGCCTAGAGAAAGCCGGCATGTAGTAATAAAGACCCAGTGCAGCCAAAAATAAAGTAAATAAATAAATAAATAAAATAAAAACGAGGTAAACAGCTGCTGTCCTAAGGAGTTTGGATTTATTAGATTGATATAAGGCCTGGAAAGGGTTTCCCTGATAGCTCACTTGGTAAAGAATCCTCCTGCAATTCGGGAGACCCCAGTTTGAATCCTGGATCAGAAAAATCTGCTGGAGAAGGGATAGGCTACCCATTCCAGTATTCTTGGGCTTCCCTTGTGGCTCAGGTGATAAAGAATCCACCTGCAATGCCAGAGATCTGAGATCGATCTCTGGGTTGGGAAGATTCCCTGGAGAAGGGAAAGGTTACTTATTTGAGTATTCTGGCCTGGAGAATTTCATGGATTGTATAGTCCATGGGGTCCCAAAGGGCTGGACGTGACTGAGTGACTTTAACTTTCAAGGCCTGGAATTCTGCATCTCAAACAAATATCTCCAGATAATTTTGAAATTATCCCAGATTTGGAAGATATTGCCAGATGTTTAAAAGATCAACAGTATTAAGACAAATAAGTATTAAGCTTCAATTATTTTGAAGAAATTATTTTAGGCTCTTGAAGCATATAACAATGATCACTTTACAGATTCTATTTTCTTTTCTTTTCTTTTTTTTTTTGCTGACTAAGCAAGAGATTTTACTGGGAAAGGGCACCCGGGTGGAGAGAAGTAGGTTAAGGAAACCCAGGAGAACTGCTCTGCAGCGTAGCTCTCACAATGCCAGGTTACCACCCAAGTTACCATCCTCCGCCTGGGTGGGGGCTCAAAGACATTGTTATGCATATGTCTTTGGGTAGGAACCAGGACTCTGTCTGAAGGCTGTACCAACCTTTGATTGTTTCTCCTGTTTCTGTATACCCTCCCTTCCCTGATTAGCAATTGTTTGAATCCACCTTATGGAACTCAAGGAAGGTCAACAAGGCTGAATGAAGCCTATATCATACAGATAAGAAATGGAGAACACAGAACAGATCTGTACTCCAGAGCCCCACAGAGTCCCGCTCAGTTTTAATTTAGGGAACTGGGCAACTATGACACTGAATTGGAAGTATTTCTGAGTTCCAAGTTCTAGATCTGAGTCTTTTATGATTAAAATCCAACCCCCTTGGTCTGCCATTTTGGTGTAACAAACCCAATTAGAAGAAGCTGGAGGACTGATAACTGTAATTTAGTACACAAAATAAATCTTATTTCTTTTTAGAAGAATAGGCCTGAAACCCAGTCTGGACCTGGCACTTCAGGGAGACTTGTAGCCAGGTAGCCAGTTGCCTAGTTTTATAAAAAGTAAGGTTACTTAGCTTCTAGCAGACATTGTTTTGAGAATGGTGGCATCCAAGCCTGATGCAACTCAGAAAACTCAAGTGTTTAGCAGATTCTATTTTCAAAGAACTTAATCTATTAGAAGAAAGTTGCCATAAAATTTTCATAAGAAAGGTACAGACCTCAAGCTTCATTAGCTAAATTAAAGAGCATATTTTTTTTTTCATCTGAAGGAGAAAGATTAATAAAAAGAAGCTTTCTGGACAGGACCTTGAAAAACTGCTGTTTTCATAGAATTGACAGAGAGAACGCTATTTCAGACAGAAGGAGTAATGTGGGCATGATGAACAAAATCTCACTGAGGATAGATTTAGGGTAGATGTGGGGAAAGAGGAATAATCTAATTTAGATAAACTAAACTAAAAATTGCTCAGTTGTGTCCTACTTTTTGCGACCCCATGGACTATAACTCACCAAGCTTCTCTGTACATGGGATTCTCCAGCCAAGAATACTGGAGTGGGTGGTCATTCCCAACCAAGGGATCGAATCTGGGTGTCCTGCATTGCAGGCAGATTCTTTACTATCTGAGCCACCAAGGAAGCCCAGTTTAGATAAAATTGATGGCCAAATATTCATTCATTCAATAAGTATTTACAGAGAGTAAATCTGCTGAAAAATGAGTCTTAGAGTAATTGCAGTACTCAATGAACTTAAAAATTCTTTCAGTTCAGTTCAGTTCAGTTGCCCAGTCGTGTCCAAATCTTTGCAACCCCATGAATCGCAGCACGCCAGGCCTCCCTGTCCATCACCAATTTCCGAAGTTCACTCAGACTCACGTCTATCGAGTCTGTGATGCCATCCAACCATCTCATCCTCTGTCATCCCCTTCGCCTCCTGCTCCCAATCCCTCCTAGCATCAGAGTCTTTTCCAATGAGTCAACTCTTCTCGTGAGGTGGCCAAAGTACTGGAGCTTCAGCTTCAGCATCATTCCTTCCAAAGAAATCTCAGGGTTGATCTCCTTCAGAATGGACTGGTTGGATCTCTTTGCAGTCAAGGGACTCTCAAGAGTCTTCTCCAACACCATAGTTCAAAAATATCAATTCTTTGGCACTCAACCTTCTTCACAGTCCAACTCTCACATCCATACATGACCACAGGGAAAAACCATAGCCTTGACTAGATGGACCTTAGTCAGCACAGTAATGTCTCTGCTTTAGTTGTAGGTAAAAACTCCATGATTCATGGGATATGGGCAAGATTGTGAGTGAGGGAGAGGAGTAAAAGGTCAGTTGAACATTCTAGTGTGAGCTACTGCCTGCGTTATAATGCATCACTGGGCTTTGGGTATTTCCTGTTTACATGCACTGAACTTGCCCTTTGGTATTTGGTCTCTCTTAAATTTTGTGAGACCACAAAAATGTGGGCACCGTATGATATGAGTTCTATAGACCTTTGGGTTGACAGTCACATAACAATGGATGAAGAAGGTGCCTTTTCCATCCTCCTTTACCTTGATAGGACCATGTTCATTTGATTTTTCTCCTGTTAGAGAAACCAAGTTCCATACAATACACGGATTAATATTCTACTGCTGACAGTGCAAAATTACAATTCAAATTCATATTCAAAATAAGAGTATTTTAAACTTATGGTAGCTTTAGGTAAGATACTATATTTATTCAACAGTTTTCTCATTTGATTTCTACTGGGTTTTGTTTTTCTAGTAGTCATGTATGGATGTGAAAGTTGGACTGAAGAAAGCTGAGTGCCAAAGAATTGATGCTTTTGAACTGTGGTGTTGGAGAAGACTCTTGAGAGTCCCTTGGACTGCAAGGAGATCCAACCAGTCCATTCTGAAGGAGATTGGTCCTGGGTGTTCTTTGGAACGACTGATGCTAAAGCTGAAACTCCAGTACTTTGGCCACCTCATGCAAAGAGTTGACTCATTGGAAAAGACTGATGCTGGAAGGGATTGGGAGCAGGAGGAGAAGGGGATGACAGAGGATGAGATGGCTGGATGGCATCACTGACTTGATGAACGTGAGCTTGAGTTAACTCTGGGAGTTGGTGATGGACAGGGAAGCCTGACATGTTGCAATTCATGGCGTCGCAAAGAGTCGGACATGACTGAGTGACTAAACTGAACTGAACTGGTTTTGTTTAGCATTGAGCTTGAAATTGAAATTGAAAGTCTCTCAGTCTTGTCCATCTTTTTGCGACCCCATGGACTACATACACTCTATGGAATTCTCCAGGCCAGAATACTAGAGTGAGTAGCCTTTCCCTGCTCCAGGAGCTCTTCCCAACTCAGAGAGTAAACTCAGGTCTCCTGCATTACTCGAGGATTCTTTACCAGCTGAGCCACCAGGGGAGCCCAAGATCCCATTAACATTTTTTATTCTTCTCAATTTAGTTACATTCTAATGGACAAAGTTATTTACTTTGAAATAATATTCTCCTAAGCTACTTGTTATCAAGAGTTATTAAAATAGAGCTTTCTTATAAAGTTTAAATCAAATGTTTTCTCTTAATTTTCATTCAAGGTAAGCATGCATTTTTAATGTAATCTCAAAAAGAGCTCAGGTTTCATGTTAAAGTTTTAATGTCCGAAGTATGTTTTTTTCACAGGAAAATAACGCAAATTAGGGAACAGAGTAAAATCAAGTTAAAGTTTATTTTGAATAATAACAATAATAATTATGAAAGTGATATTCTGTGATAGTTTCTGCCATTTCATTCTTTAATATAGCTTAAGGTCTTATGTATTTTGTAAAAGGATTTGATTAGAATTTGAAAAGTAAAAGGAAACTTAGAAGAATAGCCATTTCAAACTTTTATGGTAAATACACTGGAACTTAAGCAGTACGGCCAGAGGATGAGTATAGTTGTAATTACAGTAATGCTAACCAGAATATCATGCTACGCTGTGGCTTTATAGCACAGAGTTCACTGCTGCTCATATTTGCCTCCAAATTTAATTAACATACACTTTTAGTTGAAGAAGTAAAGTCTTATTAGAGTCTAGTCCAAGCCTGTAGTTATCAATTATAAAATGGAGAGCATTTAAATTTCATTGTATAATGGCCCTGGGACCTGGAGAGTTTTGGAAGTAAGCCACATTCTATCCTTCCCCACACCTTCCATTAGCCCTGAGTTCAACTAAATTCAATAGTGATTAGAGACATGGTTGAGAACCTTAGGATGGTTTGAAGTAATAAAGAGAAGAATTAGAACAATTTAGAGACACTATGAATATGAAGGTCAGGTATGTAAACAGCCTTGAGTTCTCAGTAGTAATATAGTCGCTTTTATTTTTTTAATCAAAATCATAGAGAACAAAGTGTTACCACTTATTTCAGTATTTTTGTTCAATTCAATAGATTAGGTGAGGATCTTATCTGTGATAAAGTGAATCTGTATCTATTCATATTTCTGAGAAAATTGAAACATAATTTTATATAGACACATATACTGGTAAATACTAGATAGACACCAAAATATTCCCATTAGTGTTCAGAGGCTGGACTGAGAACATCTTCAGAACTTTGCTCCTGTTTCTTGGTATCCAGAACTGAGAGGAGAGTAAAACCATTGGAAAACATGTATAGATATAGGCTGGATGAGGCTCAGACCTGTAATTAAAATTCTAGTTAATTACTATAAGAGTAAAAGGCATATTACCAATAACCAAATAAAGTAATTTTTCATTATTGAACAAAGGAATAGAAAATGAAATCTAAAGTACAATCAACAAATAGTTACCAATGTAGATAACACTGATTCATACACACAGACCATTTGTAGCTTGGTGTTGAGCCCTCATGAACTAATACTTCTAAGTTAATACTCTTCAAAGCTTTTCCACTGGAATGTTGAGCACCAAAAAATCAATACCTTTTGAACTGTGGTGCTGGAGATAACTCTTGGGAGGAGAAAGGGGTGACAGAGGATGAGATGGTTGGATGGCATCATCGACTCAGTGGATGCAAGTGTGAGCAAACTCTGGGAGACAGGGAAGGTGGGGGAAGCCTGGGGTGCTGTGGTCCATGGCATTTCAGAGTTGGACATGACTCAGAGACTGAACATCAATAGTGATTTTGAATTATGTATGGTCATCTAATTTGCCTTGGCCAATGCAATGTTGAGTTGAAAGTTCATGAGTCACTTCCATGTGCAAGTTTTAAAAGCTTGTGCATTATTTGCTTCAGCAACTTCTTTCTTCTTGAAAAATCATGGAAGTACCTGTTGATATTGAAGCCTATATCAGCCTAAATCTTTGAATAAATACAATGAATAGAGCCCTCTTGGGGTTTCCCTGGTGGCTCAGTGGTAAAAAATTGCCCTGCCAATGCAGAAGATTGGGGTTCAATCCTTGGATCGGGAAAACCTGCTGGAGAAGGAATAGCTACCCATTCCAGTATTCTTCACTGGGAAATTCCATGGACTGAGGAGCCTGGCAGGCTACAGTCCATGGGTCACAAAAGAGTCAGGCACAACTTAGCAACTTAACAACAACGAAGAGCCCTTCATTAAACATGAAGCACTGAACCACTGAAAATTTAGGATTTTTACTGGAGCATAATTTAGCCTTTCCTGACTGATTTTATGTTTAGAACTTGACAGTTTTATTCTCAATTTGACTATTTCTTAGCAAAAGCTGGTGAATGACCCTGCAAGAAGATTTTCAAAACCTAGAGCCTTTCATACAGAGTGAAGTCAGACAGAGAAAAAAGAAATGTTGACTATCAGCACATATATATGGAATCTAGAAAAATAGTACTGATGAACTTATTTGCAAGGAAAGCATAGAGATGCAGACATAGATAATGGACTTGTGGACACAATGGAGGATGGAGAGGATAGGGCAAATTGAGAAAGCATCCACATACATATACTATCACATCTAAAATAGCTAGTGGGAAGCTGCTATATAACACAGGGAATCCAGCCGGGCACTTCGTGATGATTTAGAGGTGTGGGATGGGATGGGGAGAAAGGCTTGAGAAGGAAGGGATATATGTATAATTATTATAATTATTGCTGACTCATGTTGTTGTAAGGTAGAAACCAACACAATCTTGTAAAGCAAGATCATTTTAATTTTTGATCTAGAACATGGCTAATAATAAATAATCACATGATGGAAACTCTCTTCTGACTTTTTAAAAACATTTACCATGCATATTGCAAAGTCCAGTTGTCTAAGTAACACAAATGATATCTTCATACAATTATATTTTATAGCTTTGGTGAAAATAGTAATTAAAACTATTTGTTACTTGAGATAATGAGTTCAGAATTTTTAAAAAGTATAAAAACATATAGAAACAGTTCCTGATTCAACCTGCTTTTGTCTTAAAACTACTGTATTAGTTTAAACTGCATATCATATTACCTAAAATTAACACAGGGAAAAATGTAAAAATCTAAAATATGACTTCTTAGAGGTTTACGTTTTTTTCTGTTTTTGAGCCAGGTTATAAAGCAGGACAAAATACAGGTGGAGCTGCTGCTTTGAGAAATATCAAATCAGTAGATGTGGTTAATTTTAATCATTTTATTTTTAAAAATCTTTTCATTTCATCTGTTTTATTTCAAAATTTGTTTTTATTTTTGTACTACTTCATCCAAGATTTAACAAAGAACTTGTCTTACGTACAGTAGAATATTAGAGAAAGCTTTAGTTTTTTTTTTTTAATCTTTGACTTGTTTCTTTGTCTTTTTAGTCTTCAGTTCAGTTCAGTTGTTCAGTTGTGTCTGACTGTTTGTGACCCCATGGACTGCAATATGCCAGGCTTCCCTGTTCATCGGCAACTCCCAGAGCTCACTCAAACTCATGTCCATTGAGTTGGTGATGCCATCCAACCATCTCATCCTCTGTTATCCCCTTCTTCTCCTGCCTTCAATCTTTTCCAGCATCAGTGTCTTTTCAAATGAGTCCGTTCTTTGCATCAAGTGGCCAGAGTAATGGAGTTTCAGCTTCAGCTTTATTTCTGAGGTGAAGTGAAGTCGCTCAGTCCTGTCCGACTCTTTGCGACCCCATGGACTGTAGCCCACCACGTTCCTCCATCCATGGGATTTTTCAGGCAAGAGTACTGGAGTGGGTTGCCATTTCCTTCTCCAGCCTTATTTCTATCAATACTTATTTCTGCCATGATTTTCACATACCATTTGAAGACGATCACAAATTCAATACTTAGAACTAATGACAGTAACTTATACCTTCTTTCAAATTGAAGTCAGTAGTATCACTTTTCTCCAGAATCCTTGCATTTCAAATGTATATATGATGGTAGGAAGATCATTTGTATCCTCTGAAGAAAAATTCAGATATTAGATGGGAGCAGGATTTTAAAGAAGAGAGAATGATTTCTAATACCTCTCAAATAATACTCAGTGGGGGGCTACTTTTCAGCCAACAGATGAAAGCAGCTTAGCTTTGAGGTTTAGACAATGCAAAAGAGGGAATCATCTACCCCCACTTGCATAAATATGATCTGAAACAAATAGACTGCCAGATATTTCTCCAGAAAATACAGGTCTATGTTGAACCAAGAGAATTGCAATCTGGTTTCTGGAATTATGACAAGGTGCATGCCAGTCCCCATTTGACAAAGGGAGATTTTTACAGAGAGGTAAAGGAAGTTGGGAAAGCCATAGTAAACAGTCTATGGCTTTTCATTGACTAAGTCATTGCCAGGAAGAAAAGTTGGTCTTCTTCCTGTTGAACTCTGCTAAGCTTATAGTGCATTAAAGCTTCCCTTTATGGTCTCCCACCTCAATTTAATTGAGATTTCTGTTATTAATTTTTTACATTTCCCCTTTTGATCAAGATTGTTCTCTAAAAGCATTTTATAGTAGTGGATGAGTACTGAGAGTGTGGCTCCAATATCAGAACTAGAACAGATTTATTGGCAATCTGCAGAAATGTTCTTCAAGTTGACTAAGCAGGAAGCTTGAGAAGAACTCATGTAGTTCCTTGTAGCCCATCACTGAGAACTGGGAGGATGTTGGAAAACCCAGTTAGAGGGCTGAAGGTGCCTAAACTGCTTACATTTATAATAATCTCTTTTCCAATGTCCTAGCTCTCTGCAATAATAGCAGAAACTAGAGAGGCTTTGGTTCTATGTAGGATCCTTCACTTGCTGGAGTTAAAGACTAAGAATTTTGCCAGTCTTCTTTTTTGGTGAGAGAGAGAGATGGTTTGCCAGGTTAAATCTGGGGTGAACGTATCTTCTCATTTCATCCTATTCTTTTTAACAAATTCAATACTTAGAACTAATGACAGTAACTTATACCTTCTTTCAAATTGAAGTCAGTAGTATCACTTTTCTCCAGAATCCTTGCATTTCAAATGTATATATGATGGTAGGAAGATCATTTGTATCCTCTGAAGAAAAATTCAGATATTAGATGGGAGCAGGATTTTAAAGAAGAGAGAATGATTTCTAATACCTCTCAAATAATACTCAGTGGGGGGCTACTTTTCAGCCAACAGATGAAAGCAGCTTAGCTTTGAGGTTTAGACAATGCAAAAGAGGGAATCATCTACCCCCACTTGCATAAATATGATCTGAAACAAATAGACTGCCAGATATTTCCCAGAAAATACAGGTCTATGTTGAACCAAGAGAATTGCAATCTGGTTTCTGGAATTATGACAAGGTGCATGCCAGTCCCCATTTGACAAAGGGAGATTTTTACAGAGAGGTAAAGGAAGTTGGGAAAGCCATAGTAAACAGTCTATGGCTTTTCATTGACTAAGTCATTGCCAGGAAGAAAAGTTGGTCTTCTTCCTGTTGAACTCTGCTAAGCTTATAGTGCATTAAAGCTTCCCTTTATGGTCTCCCACCTCAATTTAATTGAGATTTCTGTTATTAATTTTTTACATTTCCCCTTTTGATCAAGATTGTTCTCTAAAAGCATTTTATAGTAGTGGATGAGTACTGAGAGTGTGGCTCCAATATCAGAACTAGAACAGATTTATTGGCAATCTGCAGAAATGTTCTTCAAGTTGACTAAGCAGGAAGCTTGAGAAGAACTCATGTAGTTCCTTGTAGCCCATCACTGAGAACTGGGAGGATGTTGGAAAACCCAGTTAGAGGGCTGAAGGTGCCTAAACTGCTTACATTTATAATAATCTCTTTTCCAATGTCCTAGCTCTCTGCAATAATAGCAGAAACTAGAGAGGCTTTGGTTCTATGTAGGATCCTTCACTTGCTGGAGTTAAAGACTAAGAATTTTGCCAGTCTTCTTTTTTGGTGAGAGAGAGAGATGGTTTGCCAGGTTAAATCTGGGGTGAACGTATCTTCTCATTTCATCCTATTCTTTTTACCTAGAAAAGAAAGATCTCATTTCAGCTGATTAATCAACACAGAGTTAAAAACTACAGCTGGGTCAACATCTGAAATACGATCATAGTTTCCTTAAAAATAATTTGAGGTTGATTATGATAATCATAGGGCTTCCCTGATGATACTTCTGTTAAAGAACCTACCTGCCAGTGCAGGAGACACAAGAGACATGAGTTTGACCTCTGGGTCATGAATATCCCTTGGAGGAAGGCATGGCAGCCCACTCCAGTATTCTTGGCTAGAGAATCCCATGGAGAGAGGACTTATCGGTTGCAAAGAGTGGACATGACTGAAGTGACCTTAGAACACACATTTAAATCATAAATGAGTTCATCAGATTTTTGTGTGTAAGCTTAAATGTTATTCTAATGAAAAGATTTTGTAAAAGCCCTAAGAGCTATTCAGTGAAGTCGCCCAGAGCTTACTTGAGGTGGATCATATGGTATGTTAGGCTGATCTCCTGGTTGTAATTCTTGATACTATTTAGGACTTTTTGCAATTAGCAACTTTCATCCACTAGAGTCTAGTCTTCACCAATAAGCCTATGAATTAGCTGTTATGTCAGGTAACCCAGTTTGATAAACTTTAATCTTCAAACTATCAAATCCTTCAAACTATCAAATTCTTCAGCAAATCTTGGTTCTTCAGTTACCTTAGAAAAATATATGATTATGACTGGCAAATCATATTTAATCAAAAAAAAATTAAGAGGTTAGCTTCTGAATCTTTAGAAGGCTTAATTTTAAAGGCACAGGTTTTGACAAGTTCAGAGTAAACAGTAGTGGAGGGTTCTTTTCAGAGAAAAGAAGTTGGCAAGAAAATATACAGGGCTTCCCTGGTAGCTCAGCTGTTAAAGAATCCACCTGAAATGCAGGAGACCCAGGTTCGATCCCTGGGTTAGGAAGATCCTCTAGAAGAGGGCATGGCAACCCACTCTAGTACTCTTGCCTGAAGAATCAGCATGGACAGAGGAGCGTGGTCGGCTATAGTCTGTGGGGTCACAAAGAGTCAGACTTGACTGAATGACTAAGCAGGGCACATTGAGGATATAAAGGAAGGATAGGCAGGGTAAGGGAGAAAGAGGAAGATGGTGCTAGCTGTGGAGCCTAAACAAAGAAGACAGGGAAGAAGAGCCTGAGGCTTCAGGAGCCATTTTATCTTTGTTTAAGCTGCTTGCTCTGCCTGAGGTAATTTCAAAATCTTATTTTGCAGAGAGGCATTTGTAGACTCCAGATAATGTTGGGAAGCATAAAAATACCAATCCAAATAAAATTCCAGTAAGTCTGGAAAATTTGAGCTATTGTAATCCAATTTGGCTTTAATAAAATTAATTTTGATTTCAAAAAATTCCCCATGATGGCCATTAATATTCTAAATTAACTTCAGTCAAGTCAGTCGCATTAGTTAGACATGTACATGAGGAAGGACCATGGTTTTCAAATATAAAATCAACTGAAGTCCCTGTGGGTAAGATACTCTCATAATATTTAGATGACTTGGATCTTGCTATTCAGAGTTTTTTCTATAGAGTAAGAAAACAATTTTCTGACAGCTTAAAAAGCTTACAGTATAAAAAGTTTCTTTTTAAGTAGTATTCAAGCCCGAATACCAACCAATTCCAAGAAAACAGCTTGATCCCACAGGAACCAGGGAGAGGGCTTTTTCAGCCAGGTTTAAGAGAATATCTCATCCTGAAGGAAAAGGCTGATGTCTGAAAAAGTGTGCCATTTCAGAGAAGCAGTTCCTATTCCTGAATAAATGAGCCAAAGGCATTTTCAGGCAGCTTTGGTTGAAATAGTCTGATCAAAAAATTAGGCTGAAGTGCCAAAGAAATACTTGCACACAGAACAAGACGTTAACCAGAAAGAAAAAAACTTAAAAATAGATCTCAAATAAAATGTGGAGCGCTTCAAATGCAAAGATAGCATGGGCTTAGATCCAGGAGAAAGATGTACCTCCAGCCTCCAAGATCTGCAAGAGAGCAGTGTGTGGCATTGGGCACATACTGTACCTATTTGCTCAGCAGCCCTGGAAACACTGCGTCTTTGGTTCCCATACAGGGCTCTAAAATGTTGACCTGAAATAAATAGGCCGCTAGAAATTTTTCCAGCAAAGACGGATTACTCAGGAATAGCAGAGAATTTCAGTTTGAGGTCTGGAACCATGGTCAGTCACCTTCAAGTCTCTGCACAGCAAGGGAAGGAAAATGCTTTTATAGAGGGAAAAGGAAGGTGGAAGGGCTATGAGAAACAAAGATTCCGTAGCTTTTCATTGGCTGAGTCCTTGACAGGAAGGAAAGAGGTGTCTTTCTTCTCTTGGGCTCTGCTATCAAGGCATGAGAAATCCCCTTTTAATCTCCTAGTTTTATTTCATTGTGGTTTATGTTTATTAATTTTTTACTGTTGCAACAGACATTTTTTTAACATTTTAGAAAATCAAATTTTAGATGTTTTGCACAGTATGGGATCTCTGTGTGAAATTTATTATAACTCAACAGAACTGCCTTCTGGCTTCACGTGACTGAGCATCTGATTAAAATTACAGAAACCAAACTACCGGGAAACTTCCTCTAGCTCCATACGGACCATCTGCTGAAGTAAGCCTTTAGAAGTCAGACAGAATTAAAATGTCGTGCTCTATGGAAAATATACACAAGAGAGAATTAAGCAATGAACATAAAGGAGAGTGCTCACAAGGTGTGTGTGTTTACTGAGTCGCTTCAGTCATGTTCAACTCTTTTCGGCCCTGTGGACTGTAACCCATCAGGCTCCTCTCTTTCTCCATGGAATTCTAAAGCCAAGAATACAGGAGTGGGTGCCATGCCCTCCTCCAGGTGCCTTCCAGGCCCAGGGATTGAACTCGCGTCTCTTATGTCCTGCATTGGCAGGCAGGTTCTTCACCCAACCTGCGAAGCCCACTCATAAGGTGTGGGCTCATGTAAACCTGTTTGTTCCTGGCTCAAACATTGAGATTTCAGGAAACAGTAAAGGAGCAGGGAGTTGTGGATTTGTTTTCTTGTTTGCATTAACTTAATGTTGTATAGAAATTGCTGTCTAGCTATAGTAAAGTGGCAGGAAATATGTCTTTAAAATAACTACTAAAAATACACTGCACAATTCAATTTTTAAATTTGTCTAAATGTTAAAATAGTAAATACATTTCAGAAATTCATATGAGTAAAAAGTTATTATACTAAGAAAAATTTTGGTATATAAATTTTCAGAATTCATGAAAAAGCCATTATTTGACTTAAGGTAACAAACTTTATTTTTTAAATTTTTTTAATACTTTATTCTACTTTACAATACTGTATTGGTTTTGCTATACATTGACATGAATCAGCCACAGGTGTACATGATCTCCCAATGCCGAAGCCCCCTCCCATCTCCCACCCC
>SJYC01001231.1:0-10309 GCA_006408675.1 Madoqua kirkii
ATCTGTAAAACACTGAACAGAAAAATAATTGAAAATTTACATTTTTAAAAAAGTGATGATAGAAATAGAGGGAAAAATCTATTAGAAGAAAATTTTTGGTTAAAATTGAAAAATATGTATTTGATTAGGGAAAAACAAAAAACAAGGATTTAAAAATACTGTGAGGTCAAAAGGAGATGAGATGATGAACATTTGTTAAAAAACATGGAAACAAGGAAGCTTAAAACATCCTAAAGTAGAATTATTAAGTTCTTAAAAGACCTGCAGAGCATCCTTCACATAGTTGACAACAAATTAATGCTTACTGAATAAGTAAATTATTAAATAAAACCTTGTCATAAGATGAACTTCCAACTCCTTAGTTTTGGAAACTCTTCAAAGAAATAAGTGTCCAATGTATTGAATTTCTATGGTGCATATTCAAATGTGCTAGATACATGACATATGCTATCCTTACAACATTTGTATAAAGTAGGATTTACTACTCCATTTAACAGAGGTATTTTCAAATAATAGAATGCCTAAACTACAGGACTGAGCGGCAAATTTTACCAAAGCATGGTCCTAACTATCTGTCAACTGAATTTATAGAGAACAAAACGAACCAAAACTTTTAGTCTCATTCAATCTCATGCTAATGAGGAACAATAAAGATAAAGTAGAAGTATTTAGAAATAAAGATGTTAAAACAGGCGTGTGTGTGTGTTTTAACTATTTAGCAATGGAATCTTAATTCAGTTCAGTTGCTAAGTTGTATCTGACTCTTGAGACCCCATGGACTGCAGCACACAGGCTACCCTATCCTTCACCAGCTCCCGGAGTTTACTCAGATGCACGTCTTTAAGTCAGTGATGCCATCCAACCATCTCATCCTCTGTGGTCCTCTTCTCCTCCTTCAATTTTTTCCAGCATTAGGGTCTTTTCAAATGAGTCAGTTCTTCTCATCTGGTGGCCAAAGTATTGGAGTTTAGGCTTCAGTATCAGTCCTTCCAAAGGATATTCGGTGCAGCACACAGGCTACCCTATCCTTCACCAGCTCCCGGAGTTTACTCAGATGCACGTCTTTAAGTCAGTGATGCCATCCAACCATCTCATCCTCTGTGGTCCTCTTCTCCTCCTTCAATTTTTTCCAGCATTAGGGTCTTTTCAAATGAGTCAGTTCTTCTCATCTGGTGGCCAAAGTATTGGAGTTTAGGCTTCAGTATCAGTCCTTCCAAAGGATATTCGGGATAGATTTCCTTTAGGATTAAAGGGTTTGATCTCCTTGCAGTCCAAGGTACTCTCAAGAGTCTTCTCCAACACCACAGTTCAAAAGGATCAGCTCCTCAGCACTCAGTTTTCTTTATAGCCCAACTCTCACATCCATACATGACCACTGGAAAAACCATAGCTTTCACTGGATGGACCTTTGTTGACAAGGTAATGCCTCTGCTTTTTAATATGCTGTCTAGGTTGGGTCATAGCTTTTCTTCCAAGGAGCATGCATCTTTTAATTTCATGGCTGCAGTTACCATCTAGAGTGATTTTGGAGCCCAAGAAAATAAAGCTTCTCACTGTTTCCATTGTTTCCTCATCTATTTCCCATGAAGTGATGGGACCAGATGCCATGATCTTAGTTTTCTGAATGCTGAGTTTTAAGCCAACTTTTTCACTCTCCTCTTTCACTTTCATCAAGAGGCTCTTTGGTTCTTCTTCACTTTCTGCCATAAGGGTGGTATTATCTGCATATCTGAGGTTATTTATATTTCTCCCAGCAATCTTGATTCCAGCTTGTGTTTCACACAGCCTGACTTTTTGAAGGATGTGCTCTGCATATAAATTAAACAAGAAGGGTGACAGGATGCAGCCTTGATGTATTCATTTCCCAATTTGGAACCAGTCTGTTGTTCCATGTCTAGTTCTAACTGTTGCTTCTTGACCTGCATACAAATTTCTCAGGAGGCAGGTAAGGTGGTCTGGTATTCCTACCGCTTGAAGAATTTTCCACAATTTGTTGTAATCCCCACAGTCAGAGGCTTTGGCTTAGTCAATAAAGTAGAAATAGATGTTTTTCTAGAACTCTCTTGCTTTTTCTATGATCCAGTGGTTGTAGGCAATTTTATCTCTGGTTCCTCTGCCTTTTCTAAATCTAGCTTGAACATCTGGAAGTTCTCAGTTAATGTACTTTTGAAGTCTGGTTTGGAGAATTTTGAGCATTACTTTGCTAGTGTGTGAGATGAGTACAGTTGAGCAGTTGTTTGAGCATTCTTTGCCATTGCCTTTCTTTGAGATTGGAATGAAACTGGCCTTTTCCAGTCCTGTGGCCACTGCTGAGTTTTCCAAATTTCCTGGCATCTTGAGTGCAGCACTTTCATAGCATCATCTTTTAGGATTTAAAATAGATCAGCTGGAGTTCCATCACCTCCACTAGCTTTGTTTCTAATGATGTTTCCTAAGGCATTAGAGAAGACTCTTAGGAGTCCCTTGGACTGCAAAGAGATCCAACCAGTCCATTCTGAAGGAGATCAGTGCTGGGATTTCTTTGGAAGGAACGATGCAAATGCTGAAACTCCAGTAGTTTGGCCACCTCATGCGAAGAGCTGACTCATTGGAAAAGACTTTGATGCTGGGAGGGATTGGGGACAGAAGGAGAAAGGGATGACAGAGGATGAGATGGCTGGTTGGCATCACTGACTTGATGGACGTGAGTTCTGAGTGAACTCCGGGAATTGGTGATGGACAGGGAGGCCTGGCGTGCTGCGATTCATGGGGTCGCAAAGAGTCGGACATGACTAAGCGACTGAACTGAACTGAAGGCCTACTTGACTTTGCATTCCAGGATGGCTGGCTCTAGGTGAGTGATCACATCATCGTGATTATCTGGGTCATGAAGATCTTTTTTTGTGTAGTTCTGTGTATTCTTGGGATTCCCTGGTGGCTCAGATGGTAAAGCATCTGCCTGCAATGTGAGAGACCTGGGTTGGGAAGATCCCCAGAATGGGAAGATCCCCTGGAGAAGGAAATGGCAACCCACTCCAGTACTCTTGACTATAAAATTCTATGTGTGGAGGAGTCTGGTGGGCTACAGTCCATGGACTCAGGTCGCAAAGAGTAGGACACGACTGAGCAACTTCACTCATTCTGTGTATTCTTGCCACCACTTCTTAATATCTTCTGCTTCTGTTAGGTCTGTACCATTTCTGTCCTTTATTGTATCCATCTTTGCATGAAATTTTCCTTGATACCAAGAAGCAAGAGCGGAAACCGCTAGTCTTCTCAAAGACTAGGTCTATAACTGAAGCTGCATCATTTTTACTACACTTTCTTGGTCAAAATTGGTATGTCAGCCCTGGTTCAAGAGAATGAGCAGCAGATCCCAATTCTTATGGAGTGGTATCCCTTGGTATATCTAATTTTCTTGAAGAGATCTCTAGTCTTTCCTATTCTATTGTTTTCCTCTGTTTGTTTGCACTGATTACTGAAGAAAGTTTTTTAAATCTCTCCTTGCTATTCTTTGGGACTCTGCATTTAAATGGGTTTTTCTTTTCTTTTCTCCTTTGCTTTACACTTCTCTTCTTCTCTCAGCTATTTGTAAGGCCTCCTCAGGCCTTATAAATTTTGCCCTTTTTGCATTTCTTTTTCTTGGGGATGGTTTTGATCTCTGTCTCCTGTACAATATTATGAACCTCCATCCATATTTCTTCAGGAATCCTAGAGAGGATCTCAATTCTCCTCCTCAATGGTGGCATCTGTTTCTCTTGCAATGAGTTAACTCTAGTGTAGAACTAAAGATGCTACATGTCATTCTTATCCCTTAAATGCACCTGGGCAGGGTGGGCAGGGGAGAACTGGCATTGCTGACCCAGTTTGGGGTGGGGATTTGAGTGTGGGAAGAGCTAACAAATGGAGAATAACTGCTATTGATCAGAAAATTTCCACTTTAGTCCATTTGGCTTATTTTCTAATTTATCTAATGATTTGATGACCTATTTCTACTTCTTATAACCCAATTTTACTCTAGAGTGTCATTCAATAGCATTTCAAGACTTTTCCTACTCATTCCTTAATGGTTCTTTCAAATGTTATCTCTTCTTATGAATCCATCCCTAACTCCCTAAGATTTGCCCTCCCCTCATTTGTGTTTCTTTTATAAAACATGTGCAACACCTTGTTCCAAATAGTTCAGAGTTCCTTCTCTTCCACCAGACTGTGAGCATTAGATTGGAGGGTATCAAGATGTCTATGCTATTCTAGTGCCCAATGTAAGGAGATCCAACCAGTCAATCCTAAAGGAAATCAGTCCTGACTATTCAGTGGAGGGACTGATATTGAAGCTCCAATACTTTGGCTACCTGATGTGAAGAGCTGACCCATTGGAAAAGACTCTGATGCTGGGGAAGACTGAAGTCAGGAGGAGAAGGGTGTGACAGAGGATGAGATGGTTGGATGGCACCACTGACTCAATGGATATGAGTTTGAGCAAGCTTTGGGAGTTGGTGATGGACAGGGAAGCCTGGTGTGCTGCAGTCCATGGGGTCACAAAGAGTTGGACATGACTGAGAAACTGAACTGAACAGAACTGAGCTGAATATATATCCTGGCAATTGTTCTAATATTATTAAATATTTTAAAATGAATAAATGAATAACTCATCATGTGAGCAATTTTTCTGCTTTTCTAAAATAGATGTTTAGGTGGTGATCATTCTCATATATGTGCTATAATTTTAGTTCTAAATAGAGCTCTAGTAACAGCTAATATTTATTGACCCAATAAGAGTTAATCACCTTGAAGACATTACATTTAATTCTCACAACAAGCCTATGAATTGGTGTTAATTATTTCTATTTTATAGATGAGAAAAACTAAGACTAGAGAGGTGAAGTTCCCCATGATCTTTCAACAAATACATAACAGGACATAAGAGATACAAAGATATCATTAATGCAATATAAGTTTCCCAGCTTCTGACTTATGTCTTACTGTAAGGACTTTTCAACTTTTATCTGCTGGTATCGGTGTGGTAGCTTGTCTCAAAGATGTTTACTATCACTAACTTCCCATTCCATAAGAAGCAGGATCTAGTCTCCATTCTCTCACTAACTTTCCACTCCATAAGAATTGGAGTCTGCTGCTCATTCTCTTGAACCAGGGCTGACATACCAATTTTGACCAAGAAAGTGTAGTAAGATGGTGCAGCTTCAGTTATAGACCTAGTCTTTGAGAAGACTAGCGGTTTCCGCTCTTGCCTCTTAGAACTCTGAACTGCCTTGTAAAAAGTTTGGTCTGAAGAGAGGGAGTGAAGAGGTCATTGTGGATAAATATTCCTCTGAACCTTCTGATAATGCCAACTCCAGACTCCAAGGGTCTAAAACTACATGAGAGATGCCAAGTGAGAATGCCCAGCTTAACCTGGTCAACCCAAAGAATCCTTAGAGATAATAAATTGTTATTTGGAGCCCCTCAATTTTAAGGTAATTTGTTACATAGTCTTATGTAACAGAAAAAAAAATATATATATTCTCAAATTCAAGTTTAATTTAAAATTACAAATCATAGTGTTCTATCCTTATTTTAAATTGTTGTATTTGTTAGTGTTCTATAGCTATCATTGTCTATCTCAATTTTTAAAAAAAATCTAAAACCAGTGGCACGCCAAATTTCTGCAATGCGCTCAATTTTATATTTCTGACCCAGCAAAAGTACATCTTGGGTGAAATTAATATAAAGCTATATGACAGTTATACATCTAAAAAGTTTTCTAAAGCATATCTGAGTCCACACAGGATCTGAAGGAGGAAGTGTGTTTCTTTGAACTGTTGCTGGGTGTGAGAAAGTTGCAGTGTTATCATTATTAAAGCCATTGAAAAAGTTAACATTAATTAGTGTTAGATAACAGCACTAAATAGTGTTGGCTTGAGTTTTCCAGTTGGCACAGCGGTAAAAAATCCATCTGCCAATGCTGGAGATACAAGAAATGTGGATTTGATCCTTGGTTTAGGAAGATCCGTGGAGATAGAAATGGTGACCCACACATACACAGTGCTAGTTTATGATTCATGACTATTGTCCAGAAGCAAAGATTTCCTATTACATTTATTCATAAAGCTATATTTTCATTTATAGTTTCAGTTAAAGTCATTTGTTCACTTATTCTGGCTTATTAAGCATTATTTAAGAGATGATTTGCTTGGCTTCAGAAATGTTTGATATTTCCCCAGATATGGATTTCCTGTCTGTAGCCAGGTCTGGACTTTGTATACACTGCTAATTGTTTTCCAACTATAGAATCTTACTCACTGGAGGTAATTTTATTTTCCAAGAAAGAGCTATTCATAAAATTTTCTTGAAATGAAGGGAGACACTAATTGAGTGTTTATTAGCTTGTGTGTGTGTGCTGTGTGCTTAGTCATGCCCAGCTCCTTATGATTCCCCATGAACCTGCCTTCCAGGCTCCTCTGCCCTTATTCTTATAGAATATTCTTAAGAATATTCTTATAGAAAATTCTTATAGAATTTTTCAGGCAAGAATACTAGAGTGGGTTGCCATTTCTTACTTCAGGGGATTTTCCCAACCCAAGGACTGAACCTAAGTCTCCTGAATCTCCTGCTTGGTGGGTGGATTCTTTATCACTGAACCATGCGGAAAGCTCTTTATTAGCTCAAATCATATGAAATTCCCAGTATTTGAACATTTCTTAAGTACAAAAATGGATTTTTCATAATACTACATTCCAGGTCCTTTTAAATTCATGTCTAACAATATCCTTGTGAGGAGGTGCATATGCATATTGACTGAGTAGGAGAGTGGGGCTAGGAGTTAGGTGACTGGCACTGTGAGTAGTTCCACTGGGATTTGGATCCAGGACTGCTTACAGAGTCTACTAACTCCCACTCTGTCCTCTACAGGAATGGATTACTACTTATTCCCTATTCACACGCCTTTGTTTATCTTTAGCTATTATAGATTTTCAACTATATATTTCAAGTTTCATGTAATAAATTAATCTCTTACCTCTGAAAATGGATGGGATATGGAGAAAAAGGCAATATGTTGAAACAGCAAGAGCTGGTCCACCGACTACTGAACTTTCTCTCTAATATTTTTCTACCAGATAATCACAGTTTCTCATTAGCTTAGACTTTTCAATAAGACAGAGCATGAGCATGCTTGCAAGAAAATGAAAATATAAAATAAGAACAGGCATAAAGATGCTTAGAGAGGCCTCAACACAATATTGTTTGTTAGTTCTAAACTAAATTGAGAAGAGGAAAATCCCACATGAATTTGGAGGGCAAGATTTGTAACATAAGGGAGGATGTTTTTAATCCAATTTTCATACAGTGGTCATATAAAAATGATTTTTGTACTGCAGCTCTGATCCTAATGGGCAGAGTATATTTAGTGCTTATGGACCACAGAGCATCCCAACCATGTCAAAACGTGTCAGAGAAAAACAGCCAGATCATTTCAGTTCAACAAGACAAGACACAGTTGTGTCATCGTTACTGAGAGACTCCCTAGAGAGACTCCTGTTCTAGGAGCTCCTGTGAAAGTTGCAAAGTGGCTGCATTGTGATTTCATTTTAAATTTAGTTGAAAATCTGTGCCAGAGGAGAAATGCTGTGGGGAGCAATGCCTGTCATTAGAGAGATAATAATGATAATTGTTAAAATTAATAGTACTTTCTTAATTTAGGATGTTTATCCTAGTGGCATATGTTAGCTCCTAAATGTAACAGCCTAGTTCAGGAACTCCGCACTTATTATTCACTAAATGTTCATATTTCTCTCTGTCAGTGGCTGATTTATTCATCTAATTTGTGGTCATTCTGTTCCAGTTACTGTCCCGAAGATTAACCACTTAGCCAAACCCAGATCTTCTACCTAAACTCATACCCACAAGTCCAATTGGCTCAAATTTCTCATAAAAATGTTCAAGTTTCCATTTCTTCTTCCTAGAATGAACTCTCAATTTGTCCAACTAGTGAGTACTTGAGAGCTGACAAGAATCAGAGAAAATGCTCTACTTTTAACATAGCACTTTGTTCAGAAGTATTTAACCATTAAAATTGTCATAACCAAGCATATACATTCCCCACTCACTCCCCATTACTGTTCTCTGCTTATTGTTTCTCCATTTCATCTCTTGACATGCAGTATAATTTACTCAGTTTGTTAATTGCCTTTTATTCCATGGGATTCTTTAGAATGAAGGCAAGTATCTTTGTTTATTCATTGTTACATCATCAATATCCAATACTAAGATATTTGTTCAGTTAATGAAAGAACATAGAGGTTTATTTCCTTATCTGCAAATTTTTGATAATGATAGTATAGGTATCCTATTATTATTATAAAGTTGCTCATTAGTGTCCGACTCTTTGCGACCCCAGGATTGTAGCCTAGGCTTTTCAGTCCATGAGATTTTCCAGGCAAGAGTACTGGGGTGGGTTGCCGTTGCCTTTGCTAAATCTCTTTTCATTCCTACAAAAATTGTTTTATTGTGAATTTCAGAGAGCAGGAGTCTGTATTCCATTATATTTAGTGGGAAAATCATGATGGATTCCAAACCACAAAACTCCAACCAAATGTCACTAAAACTTTCTTAAATACCTAATAACAACCCACAAATTACTGTGGATAACGTAAGCATTGAAAATACAAGATATCTAATTACTTGCAAGCAATGAAATCATTGGAGTAGACCATGTTACTCTGAAGTTTTCCTTTTCCACTACAAAGAGCTAGTACTTCAAGGCAGCCATACAGTGAAACTATATGTTAAAAATAGAAAAGATATTGACTAAATTGGAGTCCATTGATAGGGCTCTTGGGTGCCTGACAGAAACAAATAAGAATCCATGTTGGCATAGAGCTCTAAGTAAAAAGTGGAGGAGACTGATAATTTTGTATAATAGATTTAAAAAATGTTAACATAAGTCATAGTCCCATTAAGAGAACTGCAGAGTTAGAACTGCAATATGATTAAAACTCTCTTATGAGGAGAAGCACTGTTTAATTGTCTGCTGATATGCATGTGTAATTTTGTTTAGGAATGTTTTGATCTTGACAATGAATTTTTCATAATTTTTTTTGCAAATTGGTGAGATTTTGAATAGCAAGAGCTAACTGTACACCTCTCAAAGACTTTTTAAAGAATTAAATGAAATCATTTGTCTTAAAGATCTGACCTTATTAAGTATTCATGTATAGTAAGAAATATTAAGTTTGAAAGAAGTAGAAAGATAGATATAATTGTTGTCATTAGATTCACCACAAATTAATAATATGCCTGCTCTTGCATATGAACTTCCTAGTTGTCAGCTATTTTTTTTCTAAATCAATAATCTTACAATTCCCTTGTAGCTCAGTCGGTAAAGAATCTGCCTGCAGTGCAGGAGACCCGGGTTTGATCCCTGGGTTGGGAAGATCCCCTGGAGAAGGAAATGGCAACCCACTCCAGTATCCTTGCCTGGAAAATCTCATGGACAGAGGAACCTGGTGGATTGCAGTCCATGGGGTCACAAAGAGTTGGGCACGACTGAGCGACTAACACACAACACAACACAATCTTACAATTTACCAATTTGGAGAACATGAAATAAGACAGAAGCTTCTCAAACTGTTATATCAAAGTGCATTTAATTAACCATGAGTAACCAACTTACTGTCCTGCAGCTGCAGTGATGACTATTATTCCTTATGATGGCTTTTCATAAGGATCTTATGTTGTATTGACTTATCTGGCTTCCCTGGTAACTCAGAGGGTACAGAATCCTTCTATAATTCAAGAGACACAGGTACGATCCCTGTGTTGGGAAGATCTGCTGGAGAAGGAAATGGCAGGGACAGGAGCCTAGTGGATGCAGTCCATGGTGTCACAGAACTAGACAGGACTGAGCAACTAACACTTTCACTTTCAAAATAATTTCAGTTTTTAAATTTGAAACCCAAAGCTGTTTCTGAGGGGGCTGAAAACTTGTTACACTGTTAATGTCTGGCTTTAAAATTTTGAGAAGAATTGGTATTCTATTTTGCATATCTCAAATCCCTCTAAATTATTTTAGATGCCTAGTGTATAATACTTTGTGTTTTTAATTTTGCGCTTATGGAAATACATATCTAATTTGAAATTAAATTAAATTAAATACATATCTAATTTGAAATTAAATTAAATGATACTGTTCTTGTATCATGGATAAAAATATGGCTGGCAAGCTGTTCTCATTTTTATGGAGTCTATTATTGCTACTGTGAAGCTACCTACATATCTGGTTAGGTTGATAATGACAGAAAAAAAGTAAACCACAGGAATATCATATGCTACC
>SJYC01001233.1:0-14201 GCA_006408675.1 Madoqua kirkii
CTTTTTATTGCAATAGTTATTTAATCTTTATCAAGTTTTGTAACATTTACAAAATGCTGTGTCACCATACAGTTGATTAGTTTTAACTTTGCTATTAAATTGCCTAATGAATAAATTTCTATTCATCTCTTTAAAATTTCTTCAAAACCTGGGGGAATATTACTTTGATTAATCTTTTTAATTCACTTGATTTTAATTCTTAAATATTGTGAATATCTATGATAGGTTGAATATTGGCCCTCATGATATATCTACATTTTAATTCCTAGAACCCTATGAATATGTATCTCAGTCTTTTAGGGCTCCTATTAACAAAATACCATAGACTGGGTGGCTTAAAAGAAAAAATTAATTTTTTTCTTCACATTTCTAGAGATTAGAAAGTGCAAGGTGGAGGTACTGGCAGATTCAGTGTCTGTGACCATCTTTTGGCTGTGACTTCCCATGGTGGAATGGAGAGGCAGCTCTCTGGGACCACTTTCATAAAGACACTTACTTATCCCCCTCATGACAGTTCTCCCTCATGACCTGATCACTTCTCAAAGGCCCTACCTACACAAATTATCCCATTAGGTATTAATTTTCAATCTAAATTTTTTGGGACACATATATTCAGTCTATAGCAATATATTACCTAATATGGCAAAAGAGATTTTAGAAATGTAATTAAATCGAAGATACTGAGATTTTGTGAGGGACTGAACAACGGCAAATTGAGATTTAGTTATTCAGATTATCTAAATGGGTCCAGTTTAACCATTAGTGTCCTTATAAGAAGGAGGCAGTCAAAGTGCAGTGAAAGAGAAGACAATGTGAAGAAAGAAGAAATTGGAGACATTGTCACCATCCAAGAAAAGCCTGAAGCCTCTAGAAGCTGAAGGAAGCAAGAACTTAGTTCTTTGGAACCTCCAAAAGGAACATCTTGTGTTTTTTTTTTTCTTTTTGGGCAGGCGATTGGAGGTGGGTGGGTGGGGACAAATTATGCTCAGAGACTGCGATTATCTTTGCCAATGTTTTACTTAACACAAGTTCACTTTAGAACTTGTATAATAATGTCATAAACCAATAACATACAAGATAATGTCTCATAATAAGCCAATAGAGAAATAGCATATTCCAAACCAGTGATAGATTAACAACTATTGTTCCAAGTACGGAAGATGAAAGGCATAAAATCCAAATTTAGTTCAAGGTGAACCCTTCTACCAGTTGGTTCTTGGGAGAGTTAGTTTCGCCAACCACATGTTGATGTCCAGCTGCTGGCATAAGAATAAATGTTCCTTGTTGCTAGAGGAATAATTTCCTTACTGCTTATTCCCTCCTTATGTGAGGGAATGAAGATGTAGGTGTTGACAGGCAAGACAACCTTCTGAGGCTACTACATGGTTTTCACTGTGGCCAAACATTCATTTACCAGGCATGAGCTGGTGCCCTGAAGTCTTCAAAGAGCTATTTAGATCAGCGAGAGTCACCTTGTCCAGACCAAACACTCTTGAATACTCATCATGAGCTGCAGGTGTTTATACTCTAAATGTCCCTTGCCATGGTTGTTTCTTCTTATGTTCTTGCTGGCAAGCAACCAGTGGTGCCTCTCAGCAGCTTACTCAGCACTTGTCAGCACGTAGAGGGCTGGAGGTGCAGGGTCCCGGGGGCCTCTGTCGCAGCACTGAGCAAGCGTGGGCTAAAGGGTGGGAGGGTCGCCAGTGAGGACATCGGCAGATGGCAGGCAGAGTGGAAGAAGAAATCTATAAACCTCTCATCTTTGTATTGTGCTCTTTATAAAGTTAAAACTCTCAAATATGCACTCTGAAATACCCTAAAATATATACCTGCATCAAGTTACAGAACTTTCAATAAATATGCCATTAAGTATTACACAAATAGTACAGTATTTGGTCTAAATATTAGACTTTTTTAATATTATGGCCCTAAGAGCTAGGAATCAATAAATCCTTCCACATAGCACATTTTACCACCCCAGTATAGTTATTGAGGAAACTGAATTTACAGGGAATAATGGTTTAGGAGTATATGGTAATACTTATTGCTAAGTGTCTTGGGTCCTGAACTCCAATAACAAGAACTCTTTTCAATTGACCTGGAGGGTATACAACTAGCTACAGGTCCAGATATTTTTCTCCGTTAATACAATCAGCAATAACATACAAACATGACTCCTAAACGGATAATCCATCCTTCTGCTCACCCCGAGAGTTATAAGCTGAGGGTGGCATTTCACTTTACAACCAGCTCCATGAAACCCAGGGCTTCCCTTGTGGCTCAGTATCTGTAATGTAGGAGACCTGGGTTTGATCCCTGGGTTGGGAAGATCCCCTGGAGAAGGGAAAGGCTACCCACTCTAGTATTCTGGCTTGGAGAATTCCATGAACTCTATAGACGATGGGATCACAAGGAGCTGGACACGATTGAGTGACTTTCACTTTTCATGAAGCATAAGGTGCTATGATCTGCAAAACCTGCCACAACTATTCCAGAATGAAAAATTGGGATAGTTTATGACATCTGCTTCTTGGAGAGAAGAGGAGGATCATGCTGGCTCTGTTCCCACACTTCACTCCTTCTTTTAGCTCTAGCCAAATAGAAGTACTATTCAGAAACCATGCTCATGATTTTCGACTGTTCTTCCCTGAGACTTGACCATTAGTTTAAGTAGCCTCATCCATGTTCTGGAATTCAACCAGGCAAATGTTGCATAACTTCAGCACTGTTAGGTGGGATTTTAGGTAGGGATGAGCGGCAATTATCTTTTCTAAACTACAAATCAGAATATATTACAAAAAGATTTGTGTTTTTTATTTTGTGAGCCATTATACATGGCAACCCATCCCAGTAATCTTGCCTGGCAAATCCCATGGGCAGAGGAGTCTGGTGGTCTACAGACCATGGGGTAGCAAAAGAGTTGGACATGACTGAGTGACTAAACAACATCAACACAACAACAGTTAGGCAGTTTAGGAGATGAAGTGATAAGTTGCTTCATCATATCTGACTCTTTGTGACCCTTTGGACTGTAGCCCACCAGGCTCCTCTGTCCATGGCGATTCTCCAGGCAAAAATACTGGACTTGGTAGCCATTCGCTTCTCCAAGGGATCTTCCTGACCCAGGGTTTGAACCCAAGTATCCTGTATTGCAGGCAGATTCTTTACCAGCTGAGTGGCCAGAGAAGCCCAAGAATACTGGAGTGGGTTGCCATGCCCTCCTCCAGGGGATCTTCCCAACCCAGGGATTGAACTTGTGTCTCTTAAGTCTCCTACATTGGCAGTTAGTTTCCTTACCACTAGCATTACCTGGTAAACCCATTTAGGAGATAAGAGACTAAATGTTTGTAATAATTGAATCATGTTGATGGTTTGTGGGGTATGAAGAAACAAAATATGAAACATGTAATTCTTTTAGAATACTCTAAGAATCTGAGTAACTACAGGTGGCTATTGTTAAAGAGAAAAACTACAGGCCCATAATGGTGTCACTTGTACTGCTGCTGCTGCTGCTGCTGCTGCTGCTGCTGCTGCTAAGTCGCTTCAGTCGTGTCCAACTCTGTGTGACCCCCTAGACGGCAGCCCATCAGGCTCCCCTGTTCCTGGGATTCTCCAGGCAAGAGTACTGGAGTGGGGTGCCATTACCTTCTCCAAATCTAGATTTTATACCTAACCTCATAGTTCTCTGGACCTTCACCAGAAATGTAATTAATGAGTCCATAGATAGAGGAAGGAGAGGCAGTTTGCATGATAAAACCCTTTGCCTACCCTCCAAGCCCCTTGCCCAAAAATGTCTGGCCTAAGAATAATATTTTTTCTTCCTTTCCCTTGCCTCACTAGTCTTCCTATAAACTCTTCCATTTTGTACAGCTGCTCAGAGAGCCCTTCTAACTGCCAGATAGGATAATGCTGGATTCATGAATTGCCTGATCTTCTCCACCCAGGAATTGAAACCAGGTCTCCTGCATTGCAGGCAGCTGCTTTACCAACTGAGCTATGAGGGAATCAAAATAAAATCAATTAGATCTCCTAATTTCTAGGTTGAACTTTCAGTTTTTAACACTGTAAAGACAGCTTTTGACCTCATGGAACCTAAAATCTAATTCAGAATGTATAACAAATACAGAAAATATCTGGGGAAAATGTTTCAAAATAAAATACACAAAATGTTTAGTAATTTAGAATCCTTAAATAAAACTAAGGAGTGATTACCCTGAAGATAACATTATTTAGGGACAACACTGTAAGGAAAAAATCAAGTTGTGCTTAAGATAAATGAATGCAAATTTGTCAAATGGAGAATAAATTCATTTTAGGCTGAATGAAGATATGGATACGAAGACGAAAGAGTGCACGAAGGAGATGAAGACAATCTGGCTTATTATGAGTACCAAATCCTTGAGTTTTATAGGAAAACATATTTTGCCACCCTAAAAGATGTTTATTGGCATAAGGATTATTTTAGGCTGATTATTTTTAGAACCTGCAGACATAGGAGAAGCTTTGAAAACCGAGAAGTTATCCTTTTGTAACAGACACGTGTGTATATATATATATGTGTGTGTGTGTGTGCTTACAGTGAGGACCTCTCCCTCACTGTACCAGAAGAGCAAGATGAACTTATCTCTAAAAACTTCTATTGTAACAAGGCTGTTTCTGTTACCCAGAAACACCCCTGCTCCTCCCTCAAACAGAAGCTAATTACTCTTACCTAAGTTCCAGGAGGAAGCTGCGAAGAGAATAAAATAAGAACCAGTTAGAAACAACTAGGCCCAAAATGGCAGAAGATCTGAGTTCCAGCAGACCATGGGCCTCATTATACACTCATTATATATATATATATTTTTTTTGGCTGCTCTAGGTCTTTGTTGCTTACTGCAGACTCTCTAGCTGCAGCAAGCAGAGGCTACTCTCGTTGCAATGTGTTGGCTTCACATTGTGGTGGATTCTTTTGTTGCAGAACACAGGCTCTAAAGTATGCTAGCTTAACTGTTGTGGCATGCAGGCTCTAAAGCACGGGCTTAGTAGTTCTGGCATATAGTATTAGTTGCTCAGTGGCATGTGGAATCCTCCAGGACCAAGGATCAAACTCACGTCCCCTGCATTGCAAGGCGGATTCCTATCCACTGTGCCAGAAGGGAAGTCCTCTCCCATGGTTTTATTTTTTTTTTTAATTTTTATTTTTTGTTTAATGCTTATTCCATTTCACAGCACTGCATTGGTTCTGCCATACATTGACATGAATCAGCCACAGGTGTGGACGATCTCCCCATGTTAAAGCCCCCTCCCACCTCCCTTCCCTGCCCATCCCCCCGGTTCATCCCATACACCGGCCCTAAGCATCCTGTATCCTGTATTGAACATAGACTGGTGCTTCATCTCCCATATGATTGTATACATGTTTCGTTGTCCTTCTCCCAGATCTTCCCACCCTCTCCCTCTCCCTCTGAAGCCAACAGTCCGTTCTATACCTCTGTGTCTCTTATATTGTCTCACTTTCGGGGTCATCATTATTGTCTTCTAAATTCCATATATATGTGTCAGTATACTGTATTGGTGTTTTTCTTTCTGGCTTACTTCACTCTGTATAATCGGCTCCAGTTTCATCCATCTCATTAGAACTGCGTCAAACTTATTCTTTTTGAGGGCTGAGTAATACTCCATTGTGTATATGTACCAAAGCTTTCTTATCCATTCATCTGCTGATGGACATCTGGGTTGTTTCCATGTCCTGGCAATTATAAACATTGCTGCAATGAACATTGGGGTACACGTGTCTCTTTCAATTATACTGTATTGGTGTTTTTCTTTCTGGCTTACTTCACTCTGTATAATCGGCTCCAGTTTCATCCATCTCATTAGAACTGCGTCAAACTTATTCTTTTTGAGGGCTGAGTAATACTCCATTGTGTATATGTACCAAAGCTTTCTTATCCATTCATCTACTGATGGACATCTGGGTTGTTTCCATGTCTTGGCAATTATAAACATTGCTGCAATGAACATTGGGGTACACGTGTCTCTTTCAATTCGAGTTTCCTCAGTGTGTATGCCCAGCAGTGGGATTGCTGGGTCGTAAGGCAGCTCTATTTGCAATTCTTTCAGGAATCTCCACACTGTTTTCCATAATGGCTGTACTAGTTTGCATTCCCACCAACAGTGTAAGAGGGTTCCCTTTTCTCCACATCCTCTCCAGCATTTATTGCTTGTAGATTTTTGGATCGCAGCCATTCTGACTGGTGTGAAGTGGTACCTCAATAAATCATTAACTAAATGGCACACCTGTCAGCACCATGAGAGCTGACAATTGCCATGACAACCAGAGAGAACCAAAGGACTGGAAAGGAGAGTTGTATTAGTTTTGGGTCCAAAGCACATCCTTGTTCCTGGTTAACTCATGATATTTATTCCTCCACTCTTTCCCAGTCCCTCCCTTTTACCTTGGCCCTCCTATATATTTGGTGTCTCCATCCAAACTGATGTCTCCATCCAAATTTGTCTCATCCAAGTAGGACTGAGTTGATTTGTGAACTAAAGTCCCATCTCTCCATTTTTTGACCATTTAATAAAGCTTGAGTTGTTCTAGTTTTAGCATAGATTTTGTTATTGGCTGTGCAATTCTGATCAGAAAAAGACCCTCTCTGGCTGAGACAAGAAGGAGGTCTCTGCCCAGGCTGGGACCCCAGCATATGTCTGGTTGACCAGTTCTGTAACACTATCTACGCAGGAGGCAGTAGACTTAAATGTGATTAACAATCTTAACCTCTTTTACTGTGCTTTTCCTGGTAACCTCCCACACCAGACTCCCCATTTCTAGCATCTGCTGTCTAGCTGAAGATAGTGTTAGGTGAGGGCTCTGCCCCTTAGGGGACTTACTCAGTTTTACTGGATCACTCCCACATATGTAAGGGATATACATGTTATTATACTTCAGTTTTCCTTCCGTTAATCTGTGTTACTTACATCACTTTACTTATTGCACCGGCCATGGTACCTATAAGAAAAGTGAACACTCTCCCTACAGTGTTTAGGGATAAAGTGACATAGGTAAGTCAGGTGAATGGATGAAAAATCTAAAAGAAGTTCATGCATAGTGCTCAGCTCCATATGAAAATATTTCTATCAGTTCCATGTGTTGATTGCTGAAATATACCACAGGATAGACATGAATATGCACATTGAAACATTAATTGATTATAGATGAAAGGAAATTATCAATTGTCATATAGTTCTTACATATTTGTCTCAAATAAAATCATTAATAATTATCCATTATTTGAAGGACAGAAAAAAAGTGATAGTTGGCCACGTTTCTGTGTAGACAACAGGGAAGTTAAGTTATAATGAAACAATTAGAAATATTAGTCATTAGCTCTTTGTTTCTCTGGTAAACTGAGATGAAGTATATGGAACGTGGAAAACGGAAAAGTTCTGTCTGTAGAAGTAAATTGATGTTGAACAGATAAAAACATACAATGGTTTCAAATTTCCTCTCTTGGCACATCCAGATCAACGTGGATTGAAAGACTGTGAGGGTTCTATCTGAAGTATCTGTAACAGCCAGACAGATAAACTAGTGTGTGGGTCAGGTCGAGTACAAAATAATAGGGAAGGATGGGGGCTGGAGAGAGCACAATTGTGTGCACTGTCTGAAAGGATTTCAACTCAATTTTTATGAAAACACAGGGTCCGCCAGAGAAAGCTTGTCCGACAGCCATATAGCAACCCATGGGCCACCAGTTTTCCATCTTTGTCTTAATTTGAAACCTGACCTTTAAAGATAATACAGATATACCTGCAGTCTAATAAGAATCTTGAAAAAAAGCAACATTAGTTAATTAAAGTCCATGATCTATTGTAATCTTTTCTGGAAACAAGATGGGCTATTAGAGATGCATGAAGTAAACATGAAACCCAGTGAGCCCATTCTTTTAGACTAAGTGCCCAGATGACGAGAGCTCTGGTCCTGTTTCCTATGAGCAAAAGGATCTCAGTCCTTGTATTCTTTGAAAAAAACACTTAACAAAGAGATCAAGATTGCAGAGCAGGCACAGAGTTTATTAGAAGCACAGTATGTGTGGGAGAGCACACAGGCATTCCTGTAGAGTGAGTTACACGTTGCAGGGATAGCTTAGATTTTTAATACGAGGTTAGTTTTCTGGGGTTTAGATGAGGGTAACTCCATTTCCCCTTTCCTAGAAGCATGTCATCTGTGATTCTTGGGTTTCCACCAGGCGCCATTTTAATCTTTTCCATGAGCACTAAAGTGAAACCCACGTGGGGCAGGGATGGATCAAAGCCACAATGCTAATGATATTATCATAATATTACAATGTGGCCAGGATTACTAGAGGATGACTTGAGATCCCTTCTGCACAGGTGTTGGGCTGGGAAATCCTCTCTGCCACAGAAGGAGGAGGCTGGGGTGGGCTGCTTTGCTTTCATCCAGTCAGGGCACACTGTTCCTGTTGGTGGTCATCATGAAACTCGGGGCTGCAAGGTAACTGGCCCCCTAGCTCTCTGCTTCTTCAGCGCTGCCCTGAGCCTGGTGGAACGGCGGCTCTTCCGCTCTGTTGCACAGCTGCACTCGCTGTCTCCTGGTTCACTCTCTGTCTCGGTTCCTGAGAACTGATAATAGAGGCTAATCTACTTGGAAGGACAGCAGAGGGTAAATGAGGACATTGAAATGATTAAATCCACAGAGAAAAGCTGAACCAAAGTATTACATTTCCACACAGCTCCTCCTCACTGCTTTCATACCATTTAGTCAGTTTTTTTTTTTGTTTTTTTTTTTTTGAGGCTGATAGCTTCTTATCACTTGCTAACTGACTGTGCCTGCCTAGTGGGTTGAGTTTCTGTTCAAATTGAGCCTGCAGAGAGAAAACAATCAAAGAGGAGAGAGAAAACGAAAGGAGATGCTGGAGGCAGAGAGGCCCAGGCCTTCAGCAGCCCTATGATGACCTTGAGAGAACAGAGGCAGATGCAAAGTCTGATACTGATAATTATGATGTGAGAAATGGGATCAGAAAAATGGGAGTGTGGGTAAGAATTTTTCTTATCACTGATTGCATTCTGCTTCAACTAGACATAATGGCAAGAAAGATTCAATTGGCATTTATTAGTACAGCTGCTCACCAAATTATCATCTTGGCTTAATTGTTTTCCCTTAATTTGCCACATCCTCCTTTTCTCCACGTTCCCTTTACCCTTGCTCCTCTTCCTCCTTCTAAACAAAGTGCTCAAGTCCAAAGGAGAAAAGCAACAGTTTTTGGCAAAGTATTTGGTTTTAAATGTCCATTTTAAAGAATTAGGAAGATGATCTAAAAAATGAGGTAATTTTCTGAACTGGACTAAATTTCACAGGTAGAAGAGGAAGGACAGAAAAGATGTACATTTATAAAATTTAAATAAATCCTCTTGTTTTTCAATTATTAAAGGGAAAGCTTTGAGCTTGTAATGGAAAAACCATTAATTAAGATAAATGAGCTCTTCAGTGAGGGAGAATATAACTGAGATTCAATCGAATCCCTGTTTCTAAAGTACTTTCTACTTTATCTAGCTCGTGCCTGTGTTCCCAGGTACTGACCATCTCACGCCTCTGCCTAGAACGCTTTCAGTCCTGGTAAGGGAAGTGGAAGTCACTCAGTCGTGTCCACCTTTGCGACCCCATGGAACACCGGAGTCAGTAGCCTTTCCTTGTTCCAGGGGATCTTCCCAAGCCAGGGATTGAACCCAGGTCTCCCTCAGTGCTGGCAGATTTTTTACCAACTGAACCACCAGGGAAATCCAAGAATACTGGAGTGGGTAGCCTATCCCTTCTCCAGGGGATCTTCCCAACCCAGCAGTTGAAGCGAGGTCTCCTGCATTTCAGGAAGGTTCTTTACCAACTGAGCTACCAGGGAAGCCGTCAGTCCTTGTAAGGACAAACACAAATTAAAAAGAAAGTACTTTAAGAAACTAGTACTCTTAACTTCAAATTTTAGTGGGAGAGTGAGTACCTAACTAATTATATTATTTATAAAATATATTATCATATTTATTTTGTTATTTTACTTACTACTATAGATATTTCTAATTAGTGTTTTACAAAGTTAATATGGAAACTTCTTTGGCTACAGAAGCTTTCTAAATTAAAAATGTCTCCCTCAGTGCTGGCAGATTTTTTACCAACTGAACCACCAGGGAAATCCAAGAATACTGGAGTGGGTAGCCTATCCCTTCTCCAGGGGATCTTCCCAACCCAGCAGTTGAAGCGAGGTCTCCTGCATTTCAGGAAGGTTCTTTACCAACTGAGCTACCAGGGAAGCCGTCAGTCCTTGTAAGGACAAACACAAATTAAAAAGAAAGTACTTTAAGAAACTAGTACTCTTAACTTCAAATTTTAGTGGGAGAGTGAGTACCTAACTAATTATATTATTTATAAAATATATTATCATATTTATTTTGTTATTTTACTTACTACTATAGATATTTCTAATTAGTGTTTTACAAAGTTAATATGGAAACTTCTTTGGCTACAGAAGCTTTCTAAATTAAAAAAAAATGTCTGCAAAATATGGCTATATGTAATTTAAAAAGAGATCACCAAAATGTACTTATGTAACTATTCAGAGATAAGAGCTTACTTTTGTGGTGATATATTTTTTATTTTGGGGGAGAAATTAACATATAAAACTTTTATTATTTTATTATGTTTATTTTTGCTTATTCATGTTGGTTTCTGTTTCACTTTCCTTGAATACTTTCAAGATAACTGGTGTCCAGAGTAATGACGATCTTCTACCTTTGTCAATATTTCCCTTACCGGAAATGGATTGCAACAATGCCAAGCTAGTAAATAAATGTTAGTGACTTCTGCAAAATATCACTTCAGTATCTTTCATAGGCAAGCATATCCTGATTAAAAGATTGTGCTCTTCCCCTTCACAAAAGCTAGCAAAACTCTGTTTGTTTATTAGTAAGTATATATAAAAATATTGTTCAGGTAAAGAAAATACAGTTGGGTAAAATTTCCAATGCAAAAATGTATTATATGGTGATTTTTAAAATATTGTAAAATAAATAATACATAATAAATAATGTATACATATATGTGTCCATCAACAGATGAATGGATACAGAAAATGTGATATATATATATATATAAAATGAAATGGGTTTCCCAGATGGATCAGTGGTGAAAAATGCAGGAAACATGAATTTGAATCCTGGGTGGCAAAGATCCCTGAGAAGGAATTGGTAACCAACTCCAATATTCTTGCCTGGAAGATCCCATGGACAGAAGAAACTTGAGGGCTACAGTTCATAGGGTCACAAAGAGTTGGACATGACTGAGTGCACACACACACACACACACACACACACACACACATATAACAGAATACTACTCAGTCATATAAATGAATAAAATTTTGCCATTTGCAGCAACATGGAAATAAAGAAAGACAGACAAATATTTTATTTTATCCTACATATATGGTGTCTTAAAAAACACAATAAACTAGTGAATGTAACAAAAAAGAAACAGACTCACACATAGAACAAGCTAGTTTTTACCAGAGGGGAAGAGGGAGGGGAAATATCTGGGTAGGGAATTAGAAGCACAAGCTATTAGGCATAAAATAAACTATAAGAAAATATTATATAATACACAGAATATAACCAATATTTTATAGCAATTATAAATAGAGTGTACAAAGTTTAAAAACTGTGAATCCCTAAATGGTACACTGTTACCTTATATAACATTGAACTGCAACTAGACTTCAGTAAAAAAAAATTTTGCTGAAAAAAAAATGGAGTCAGATCAATTTTCTCCTTCACTCAAACTCTCCATTGTTGCTCTATCTCACAGGCATAAAACCCAGTGCTCTTCCAAAGACTTCCTGTGTTCTGCCTCCTGCCCAGCCCTCTCTGACCTCATCTCCTGCCTTCCTCCCTCTCACCCATCCCTCTGCAGCCAGGCTCTCCTCTTTGCTGGCCTCTCTGTCAGGATATTCTTTGCGCTTGTTCTCTTTGCATGATTCTGAGCCACCTGGGTGACTCACTCCACCTAATTCAGGTCTTTGCTTAAATGGCATCTTTCATGGACACTCTATTAAAAAGTATAATACTCCCCCTCCCCCAATTCTGGATCCCTATGCTTTGCTATTTTTATTTTTATGCTTAACATTTATCACTATCTACACAATTGAGGTTCATATCCTCCTGATAGAATATAAATCTCTGAAGGCAGGAATTTTTGCATATAGTGTTTACTGCTGTATTCTGGATGCCCAGTCTAGTATCTGGCACAGAGTGGAGATTTAGACATTATTTAATGTATCAAACAAACAATATAAATCTATATCTTATATTTAAAAAAATGCATACAGAGAACATAAGCATTTATCCAAAGCCCCACCTACAGTCACTCAGTGATGGATGGGGATAAGACTGAAACCAGGGAAAGTAAATGACAAAGTCAAAGGTCATTTTACATATTAAAAAAGAAAGAAAGAAAACAACTCCAAAGGTGACCATACTCATCCTCAGTTGGAGCTTTCTTGTAGGTATCCCTAATATTCTAACATGCATATTTATTCAACAGCATTTATTGAGCATATATTATGTTCCAAGCCCTGTTCAAGATGCTAGGACTTAGCAACAAACACAACAGGAAAGGAAAATGTTTAAAATGTCTTCTAGTAGAATACAAAATATAAATCACCGGTGACAAATGCTGTAAAACATGGTGGGATCTTATTCAGTGTTTGCTGTGGAGAGGGAGAGGGAGTCTATTTAAAATTCGGTGTTCAGGGTAGCATTCTTTTAGGAAGAAAAATTTTATCCGAAGTCTAAATTAGAAGAAAAAGCTTGTATTGATCTGGGCAAAGACCTTTCCAGACCAAGAGAATAGCTAGTGTAAAGATGTGTACATGTTGGAGTAATAGTAGATGGCCAGGGTGGCCAACACATTGTAAAAATGGATATCATTGAATGAGATGAATCTAGAGAGGCAAGCTAGTTCACATATTGCCTCATAAGCCAAAGGAAAAAGACACTGATTTTTTTCTTTCTTTCTTTCTTTCTTTTTTTTTTAGGAAAGAGAATACTCTGGTCCAATTTACTCAACATAGATCACCCTAATTGGTGCCTGGCATAGAGTATAAATGACAGGAGGAAAAGAAGATTAATGCAATGACCCAATATAACAGTGATGGGGTTCTGAAGATGGTTTGTAACAGTGAAGATGGAGAGAAGAGGACAGATATGGGAGATGATTTGGAGTTTGAGTCAACAGAAACTGTTGCTGGATTAAGGGAGTAAGGACAAGGAAAAACTCAATCAGATCTTTGGATTTTGTCTGTAGGTATTCATGGACAGTGTTGCTAAGAGGGAATAAGGTAGAGAAGATTTTTAGAGGGAGAGTTTGTTTTGGATATGTCAATTGTGAGGTGTAGATCATGTGGACAGTTATGTGGAGATGTCAAATTGGCAGGTAAATACATGAACTTAAAGTTGATACAAACTGGAGAGTAACTATCACATGAATAGGACTTAAACTTGTGAGAAGAAGCCTTTTAGAAAGAAGGCACGGTTAACAGACTGAGCCAGTATTTGGTGACTGAGTAGTAGAGAAGTCACTTAAGTCTCCTGGGAAGGAGGAAAACCTGTAAATGTGATGCTAGAGAAAACAGGACTGGTGGGGGGTTGGCTAACCTTGCTGGATATTTTGTGCACTGAGATGAAAACAGAATATTTATCACTAAGTTTGGCCACCTGGAGGTAATGGGTAAAACTGACAAAAGCAGAGGTGCTGAAATGGTAGAGCCAGAAACCCTGTGGTTAGAGATTCTGACATGGTGATATTACTGCTGCTGCTGCTGCTGCTAAGTCACTTCAGTCGTGTCCGACTCTGCACGACCCCATAGACGGCAACCCACCAGGCTCCCCTGTCCCTGGGATCCTCCAGGCAAGAACACTGGAGTGGGTTACCATTTTCTTCTCCAATGCGTGAAAGTGAAAAGTGAAAGTGAAGTCACTCAGTCGTGTCCTACTCTTAGCCACCCCATGGACTGCAGCCCACCAGGCTCCTCCATTCATGGGATTTTCCAGGCAAGAGGACTGGAACAAAGCAATTATTGAAATTGACATCAGTTCGTGAATTTTCCAAGACTTCAAATCTTTTTTATGGACACTGGTCTTATTTTTTTTTTTTT
>SJYC01001234.1:0-15857 GCA_006408675.1 Madoqua kirkii
CTGGACAAAGCAATTATTGAAATTGACATCAGTTCGTGAATTTTCCAAGACTTCAAATCTTTTTTATGGACACTGGTCTTATTTTTTTTTTTTTCATCATGTTAATCAATGTCTGTTCTCACAATGATCCTGAATACTCCAGTTGCAATGACAGAAACTGGCTTTAAAAAATCTCATATGTATGTTTACTTATAAAATTAAACATTTAACTTGTTAGTTGAAAAGTTCAGAGTTATGAAGTCAACTGTGCTTGAAAACTAATTAATTAATAAAATGAGAAGGAGCTTCTTGTGGTTTCAACAGTGTATATATTTGTAGGTATAAGGAACTATAATCTTCAACTATGTTTTCAACTTGTAATATCTGGGGAAAATATTTATAATTTACTCTTTTGATACTTGGCAGGTGGAATGCCTCAGTAAATAATTTTGTTTTTGTGAATATAATATTTTTTCATCAAGACAGTAGTTTAAACTTCCCACTTGCTGTGATTGGTTTTGGGTTCCTCTGCGCCCCACTGGCAGAAACCATGGCAGGGTGTCCACAAAATGCACAGACATTCTGGGTAAAGCAGGGGAGAGGCCAATATTTACTATTTAAGCTTACCATGTTCTAATACTGAGAGCTAGAAATGCTCAGAATTCAAACTCATCACAGCAGGTGTTACACAAGGAGGGGGAAGAGAAAACCATCATATATTAATTTAGCCTGTTGAACTCCTCCTGACACACACAATATGGTGTGCTGTTTCAAATATATGTTATTTTCCTGCCTGTAGCAGTCCATCTGCTACAGAAGGGCTCTTTAAGTACTTTAGCTGAAAAGAAATAACTTCAGCAATACATTTTCTAAAAGCTTTTTTTGGTTCTTGTTGATTTTATGGTGGCATTCAAAATAATACATCAGAAATAGTTTGCAAGCAAAACTCATTTTCTGCTTTTGTCTTTAAAGAGCTCAGCTTCTTGGCACACAGCACAGTGTAGCAAAATGTTTTACAGGAAATAAGTTGTGTAGGTGCAAAATATCCTACATCAGGGGGTTGATGACTGCTGTCTATCTGCCAGGTAAAACTCATATCCCTATTATGAATGTGAATCTTCTTTTCAAAATGGGTATGTTTGTAAGGTGTTTTTATTAGCTTACGAGCAAATACATGTTTTCAGTACTGAAATTACATTATTAGACATATAATGCAGATTAAAGTGAAGGGATGTGGCCCAGTGTCTCCCAGTACAGACAGCATATGAAGGGATTTCTCTGTATGGACACGTAGAAAGGACTTCAACTCTTCTTTCCCCTTTTTATTTCTATAAATACATTTCAGGAGATTTATTTTATAGAGACCTACACTGTCTGTAGGCTTGATTCTATTTATTAAATTCAACCATTTTAGGAGACCCCACATATCATGTAAAATCCTACTGCAAAAAGACAAAAATATAAACTACTCCGAAGACATTTCCAACAAAGGCTTCTACTTACATTCCTTCTCATGTTTTTCTCTAAACCTCTGACTGTGTGCCTGTCTGCATTTTCTTCCCCCTGATCATTTTCAGCTGAAGGAGAACAGGCAGTAAAATCATAAATTCTGTTTCCTGCGTGCAGATGTTCATGCAGTTATACCGCAGGCTCCTTTTGAGGTGTGCTAGTAGAAAATCTGAAAACTTCAATGATTAGTTTGTAAACAAACTGCAAGCCATTTGTGGATTTGGTAACTTAGGAACTGCATTGAAATAATGATTTATATCAGCTGTGATAAGGGCATTGATGCTAAGCAGAATAAATGCCTTACCATTTCTTAATACCTGAAGCAATTTTCTCATAATTTGAGTGCCTAAGTGTTGAATACATTAGCTTAATCTTTACTTCATTTCTTTTAAATTGAATAGTACATTTTTTTCTTGTTGAAGTGCATTTGTTAACATATTTGCCATTGAAAGACTTGATCAATGATTTATGAGTATGTGGCACCCAATATCTGGAATCTTTTAAATTAATTCAATAAGACTATTACATATAGTTTCTTAGTTTTTATAGCTTCCCCCCCCTTAGGAGATTAAATTGCATGTGCATGTTAAATTGCTTTGATAGTGTCCAACTCTTTGCTACCCTATGGACTGTATCCCAAAAGACTCCTCTGTCCATGGGATTCTCTAGGCAGGAATACCTGAGTGGGTTGCCTTGACTTGTCCAGGGGATCTTCCCAACCCAGAGATCAAACACACATCTCCTGAGTCTTCTGCATTGGCAGGCGGTTCTTTACCACTAGTGCCACCTGGGAAGCCCCAGGAGATTAAGATAAGCCAACTTAAATTCTAATGTCATCTGAAGGCTCCTATTCACCACACGGAGATAAATAAAAATGGTAGCTTAACTTCTCTGTTCTTCAAATCATCTAATGGTTTATTTTGTATATGGGTGTTTTGATTACATCCTCTTGCAAAATCTTATCCAGATCACCTTCATGTGGAACTTCTTGCAGTGAATGATGCTTAGTACAATAAAGTTTAACAGATTGAAAGAGTCTTCTGAGTCTACATGAACTCAGTGTAGCTAAAAATCAAAGGGAACGAAAAGTAGCTGTTCATTTTGTGAAAAATAACAGTATTCTTCCACTTTCAAATGAGTGTGTAATTTTGATAGAAGGAGATATACTCAATTAAATCTGAGAACTCAAATGATTTTCATAGAGTAATTCCTAGGAGATCTGGTCACAAAGACCTGGAAATACTTGACCTTTCAGCACCATTCTTTATGCAAGGAAGAATACATCACTATGGATGTAAACAGTGTTCTAGTTCGGGACCAATACAAAATCTAAATTCCCTAGTTGATAAAACGTTGTGGATTCCTTCTTCTGTAGCAGAAGTGCTGGCTATTGTACCCCTCCAACATGTGTTTACAATGACATTCAGTCTTGACAGTGGAATGGGAGAATTTGAAACTTGCCCCACAAATTCTGAAAAATTCTTCCAGATTCCAGCATCAGAAGTCTTAATCAATGATGACCTTCAGCAAGGCATGGATATAATCATGGATATGTTTTGCCTTCCAGGAGCAAAATGGATGCATATCTGTGGTATAATGTTGTAAGCAAAATAGAGCAGCAAATTTGCTGTCAGATTTTTGACACCACAGTTGCAGCTGATGTTATCCAATTTTGACATTCAACTTAGCATATGCAAAGTATTGTAATTTCAGAAAACATTACCACTTTCTATGAGACTGCTATAAAAGACACTAAAGAGTTAGCTCTGTAGCTTATTTTCCTTTTTAATCAGTATTAATTAAAAAAAAATAGACATTGTGCTATCTTAAAGCCCTGTTGTAAGTTAAAAATGTTCCTGTTGCTCAAAATCTCCAGTATTATGGTTATGAAGGATATAAAAATGAGATACTGAATAAATAAGGACTGTGTTTTCACTTAATCTTTACTCTTCTCCTTTCTGAGAAGCTATTTTGTTATGCTACCCTAACAATTGGAGTAGAAAGTGGCAACCCATGCTGGTATTCTTGCCTGGAAAGTTCCATGGATAAAGGAGGCTGGTAGGCTGCAACCCATGGAGCCGCAAAGAGTTGGGCACGACATAATTACCAAGCACAAGCACAAGCAACTTATCCATAAAAATGGATGTTCAAAGGCATCATTTTTGTTCTCTTTTAGGGTGAGTTAATACAGTTATACTATCTTTGTGTTGTCCCCTATCAACTTTTTAGGACACAGGTAACTTGGAATTCATGGACACTTTCTTTTTTTTATTAAGACTAATTTATCTCAGTCTAGCTACCAGCTCCTTCTCTTTCTCTAAGAATGTAACCAAGGAAGTCTTGATGAAAAGGGCTGGCCTCAGGCACAAAGGGACAAAATAATTAAAGAACAAAACCAGACATGTCTCCATTGTAATTTTTGCTTTCTTTTCAGTTGTCCCCAAATTGACCATTTTGGAGAAACAATAATAATGCCAACAATAAGAACAATGTGTATACATACTGTCAACTACAGATTGGCACTTGGCCTCCACCTGTACAAGGATTAAATCATGTGCTGCTATGGCTGCTGGTTTTCAGCACTCTTTGTAAGGAGTTATTTTGGGGGGCTCCAAAATCACTGCAGATGTCTGCAGGCATGAAATCAAAAGATGCTTGCTCCTTGGAAGAAAAGCTATGACCAACCTAGAAAGCACATTATAAAGCAGAGACATTACTTTGTCAACAAAGGTCTATCTAGTCAAAGCATGGTTTTTCCAGTAGTCATTTATGGGTGTGAGTGTTGGACTATAAAAAAAGCTGAGAGCTGAAGAATTGATGCTTTTGAATTATAGTGTTGGAGAAGACTCTTGTGAGTCTCTTGGACTGCAAGGAGATCCAACCACTTAATTCTAAAGGAAATAAAGTAAAGTAGAGTTGCTCAGTCGTGTTGCTCTGCGACCCATGGACATCAGGCTCCTCCATCCATGGAATTTTTTAGGCAAGAGTACTGGAGTGGGTTGCCTTTAAAATTCACTGGAAGGACTGATGCTGAAGCTGAAACTCCAATACTTTGGCCACCTGATGGGAAGAACTGACTCACTGGAAAAGACTCTGAGGCTGGGAAAGATTGAAGGCAGGAGGAGAAGGGTATGACAGAGGATGAGATGGTTGAATGGCATCACCAACTCAATGGATGTGAGTTTGAGCAAGCTCTGGGAGTTGGTGATGGACAGGAGGCCTGATGTGGTGCAATCCATGGGGTCTCAAAGAGTCGGACATGACTGAGAGACTGAACTGCACTGAACTGAAATAAGTTCAAGGGTGTAGAAAAGAAATGATGCACTCTGTGCCGGAGAAAGAAAACGACAGGACAGTTCCTCAGATAAGTCAACATTTTTAGGAGTTGATTTTATGAGCCCAGTTCTTCTGTCTCCTTATATGCACTAAAATCCTTCATGATGACATCTGTTCCTTGTCACTAGCAAAAGCTTCATGAGACTAGCAGAAGCCTTCTGAAACAATAGGCGCTTGATTACATGTACTCTCCTTTCACCAAAATTGCATGTATACTGACCTTCTCCCTTCCTCTCGGAAGCAGCTTCTCAGAGATCACTGAGGTGCTGTCATATGGCCTGCAGTCCTCAATTTGCCCCCAATAAAACGAAAACTCACAACTCTCAAGTTGTTCATGCTTAAGTCAATGATACCTTATAATTATCATCAGCATCTCTGTTATTTGACCCATTTTAGAGCAGTTTTTAAAACAAAAATCAGTTACTCTAAGATGCAATCACCTTGAAAATTGACTTTTCTTTTTTTTCCCCCCTTTGTAAAAAGGAAACACTGGTTTGTTTCTTTCCTGCTGTGGCAAACTTCTGATTCAAGCCAGATAAGTCCATGAATTCAGTTACTGCTTGAACTGTTTTCTTTAATTTAATAATAACAAAGTCTTGCTGTCATTCAGTTTATAAAGTACTTTTGAGCCTTGCATCAATCTGGTGAAATAAGCAGGGCAGGTGAGTTATTATTATCAGTGGCATAATGAAAACTTGAGCTCAAGTCTTCTGACTCTAAATTTGGTGGTCCCTCCAACATTTTATAAAATGTGGCCTGACCCAATGCGTCAAAACATGAATAAATGCAACAGATCTGTCTGCAGTACAAACCTGTTTCCCAGAGCTCACTGTGACCCAAAGAGCCGAAGGAGACCAGAAAGGTGGCTGTGAGGAGGGTGCAAGTTTCACTGTTCATCTCATCCTGTTTCCTGCCCTAGCTTAAATAACCTTCAAATATTCAAAACCCGTGGTAGCAATGTGACCTGAATGTCATTCTCTTCCATGTTTCATCCATACCGTAAGAACACCAGTGGATGAGATTTTATGGAAAGACAACATTCCAAGCATTTGTGCTTAGCGATTTGTTTACCTTATGAGATTGCTTTTTATATTTGATATTCTAAATATACAAGGATACTCTCTGAAAAACAAATAACGCTGAGGCCAAACTTGGCTACAGATCATGGGATTTTCAGGGCTTCCCTGGTGCCTTAGTCAGTAAAGAATCCATCTGCAATGCAGGAGATGCGGGGTTGATCCCTGGTTTGGGAAGATTGAGGAAATGGCCTTGGAAATCCCATGGACAGAGGAGCTTGCTGGGCTATAGCCCATGGGGTCACAAGTGTTGGACACTGCTTAGTGACTAAACTACCACCATGGGATTTTCAGACAGTTACACTGAAATATGTGTGTGTATATATATATATATATACACATATACACACACACACACTAGACATTGTTCATTTTTCTTACATGTGATCTTAAAATAAAATTTTATTGAGCTGTTGAAAATCCTGGCAATAAAGAAGTGTCTCCTTTTACACATAATTTTTCTCTTTCTCTTTTTAAACTAATAAAATATCACATTATGAAAGCAGTCTGCTCTGTTCAGTGTGAAGGAGAGCAGGTATTAGGCAGATATATGGGAACCAGGAATGTATTGCGAGCTGGCTCACAATCTTTCTCTACAGGAAAGGAAATATGTAGTCCAGTGTCTCAGGGAGCTATCTTATAGACTAACTGCCTTGATCTAGAGAGGGTTTTGACCAAGAGAGAGAAGCTGAGCCACAATGTGGGTAAGAGGTTATACTTCAAAGTAATATATACACGTCTTTAATCCCCAAATCTATGACTTGCTACCTGAGTGAGCTTATTCAGGTTACTTAACTTCTTTAAGTGTATCTGGGAACACACACATATGTACACCTATACACATGCCTTTTGAATAGGACATTCACACAATTCAATAATCAAAACAATATGAAAGAATATAAAATTTAAAATCTATTTTTCTTACTATATCTTAGATAATGTGGCAGGCTGTAACTTCTCTCAAGTTGAGGAGGATTGGCATCTTAGAGTCTTAGTGTGGAAGTGATACAGTGGACTCTGGGGGTAAGATAGAAAGGAAGATTTAGCTTCCTCCTGGTTCCTGTGAGATGCTTGCACATGGACTCAGCTGCTACATTGTGAGGAAGCTCAAGCAATCCGGGTAGAGAGGAACCATCATGACCTCTGGCTCACAGCCCTATCTGAGCTTCTAGTTGACAGCCCCTCCTGATTGCCAGGTGTTGTCAAAAAGTCAAACTGAAGTGGCTATTCCAGCCCCATTCAGGGGATGTCAGCTTGTGTTCATGGAGTAGCAGTAGCCTGCGGTTGCTGATAACTGCTCAAATTGCAGATTAGTGCAAAAAAGCAAATGGCTATTTTGTTTTAAGTCACCAGATTTGGAGTGGATTGTCAAATTGAATTAGGTAATTGAAAGTGTTAGTTGCTCAATCCTGTCCAACTCTTTGTGGTGCCTTACTGTACCCCTCCAGTGTCCTCTGTCTATGGAATTCTCCAGATAAGAATACTGGACTGGGTAGCCGTTCCCTTCTCCAGGGGATCTGCCAAACCCAGGGATCGAACCCAGGTCTCCTATATTACATGCAGAACTTTTACCATCTGAGCCACCAGGGAAGACTGTTAGACATACAATCAAAGATAAATCAGATATATAATCAAGGATAAATCCATAATTGATTTGTGTTATTATACACATTTTTTTCTAATTGAAAAGAAGAAACCTTCAATACTGAAAATTAGAGGGAAAATTGAAGTCCAACAGAGTCACTACTACAAATTTTCAGCTATTCCACTTTGTTTTTGTTTCACACATTATAAAAAAATTAATCTGTAAGCCTAAATGGGGAAATTTATATAGATCTCTCATTGCACTTAGAGGCTATGTTTTTCAGATTTCTGTTGTTATTTAGCTTCTAAGTCATGTCTAGCTGTTTTGGGACCTCATGGAGGGTAGACTGCCTGGCTTCTCTGTCTGCAGGTTTATCCACGCAAGAGTATTGGAGTGGGCTGGCATTTCCTTCTCCAGGGAATCATCCCAACTCAAGGATCAGGAAGGTAGTTCCTTTACCACTGAGACACCAGGGAAGCTACTAGATTTTATATTAGCATTCACAGAACTTTACTTTTTCTCTTTTAAATAACGTGTAAATTTACATGGCACTTATAACTTTCTCCACTTTTACATACATTGTATTCTTTGACACTCAGAAAGACACTGTGACGTAGGCTTGTTTTCCATAATTTTTAAGTGGGAAACTAGAGGCTTAAGAGGTTTTGAGAGAAAAGCATCACTGAGTCTGTTTCCCTTGATACAACACATTCCACCAGGCAATTGTTCATAAGCAAATAGACCCCATAGGAAAACAAAGCTGGGTGTAACAAAGCAGCCACCCCAACCCTCTTCACCTCACTTCAACTTTATGGTCCACACAGAGAATGAAGCCACAGCAAGGGATGGTTTGAACTAACTTCTGCATAGCAACATTCCCGTTACTCACCTGTGCAGGTAGCGGCTCTTCACCCAAGACCACTTCACTTACTCTGTACCTTTGTTTCCTTCCTTATTTTGTTACTCTTCAAAAATAGCCTCATTCGAGCTCTCCTCATACTTTCAGTCTCCTGATTTTTCACATGAAGCCTAAGCTACTTGTCAGTCTCTCCTATATTATTCTGCAGAAAAGTTTCAGACTTCCCTTTCAGTTAAGATTATAGCCTCTAAGAATTTTCCATATACAAGGGTGCCACTGGGACCTACTATTGATCCCAGTCAAGGCTGCATTCTCTCTTATTCTGTTTCTAATTCTGTTATGTTAGGTACAGGTTTGTTTAAGCCCATAATCTTTCTATTTTCATTATAAAAGTAATCTTTGCAATATATAATTATAAAACAATTTTATTTTTATAACATATAAAAGTTAAATAAAACAAGTAATGAGAAGGATGAATCACCCATATTCTACTTTCTGTACACTACTCTCCATCAATCATCCACTACTCTACCCAGAGATAAGTGTGATTAGCAGTTTGATAAGCATCCTTACAGTGAATTTGTATTTACATATTCACATATGTGTGCATAACTATTTTCTTGGATAAATTGTGTAATAACATATCCTTCTGTGACACTATATTTTCATTAAAATCTGTGTTTTGAAAATATTTCTGTAGCATTTCATTGAGATTTCTCATATTTCATAATGACTGTAACAACTTATATTTCAGGTTGTATATAAGCTTATAAAAAATAAAAGTTGTGGAAGGATCTGAAAATCCATTTGTTCTGAAATCCAAATGAGAGGGACAATAAAATCATCATTTGGTGGTGAGCAGGATAAAGAAGCAGGATAAAGAAGCATGGTAATGAATATTTATTTAACTTAAAGATAGTTAAAAGTAGAGTCTCCTATGTATATTTTATAAGATGGATATGTTATAGTTTATTTAAAATCTATGAATTAAACCAAAATCTAGAGCTTGTTCAAATTCATGCCCATAGGATTGGTGATGCTATCCAACCATTTCATCCTTTGTCATCCCCTTCTCCTCTTGCTTTCAATCTTTCTCAGCATTAAGGTCTTTTCATATGAGTCAGTTCTTCACATCTGGTGGCCAAAGTATTGGAGTTTCAGCTTCAGCATCAGTCCCTCCAATGAATATTCAGGACTGACTTCCTTTCAGATTGACTGGTTGTATCTCCCTGCAGACCAAGGGACTCTCAAGAATCTTCTCAAACACCACAGTTCAAAAGCATCAATTCTTCAGCCCTCAGCTTTCTTTATGGTCCAATTCTCACATCCATACATGACTACTGAAAAATCCATCATTTTGACTAGAAGGACCTTTTTTGGCAAGATAATGCCTCTGCTTTTTAACATGTTGTCTAGAGTGGTCATAGCTTTTCTTCCAAGAAGCAAGCATCTTTTGATTTCATGGCTGCAGTCACCATCTGCAGTGATTTTGGATCCCAAGAAAATAAAAAGTCTGTCACTATTTCCATTATTTCCTGATCTATTTCCCATGAAGTGATGGGACCGGATGCCATGAACTTAGCTTCTGAAAGTTGAGCTTTAAGCCAGCTTTTTCACTCTCCTCTTTTACTTTCATCAAGAGGCTCTTTAGTCCTTCTTTGCTTTCTGCCATAAGGGTGGTATTATCTGCATATTCAAGGTTATTGATATTTCTCCTGGAAATCTTGATTCCAGCTTGTGCTTCATCCAGGCCTATTTCACATGATGTGCTCTGCATGTAAGTTAAATAAGCAGGGTGAGAATATACAGCCTTGACATACTTCTTTCCCGATTTGGAACCAGGTCATTGTTGTATGTCTGGTTCTAACTGTTGCTTTTTGACCCGAATACAGATTTCTCAGGATGCATGTCAGGTGGCCTGGTATTCCCATCTCTTAAAGAATTTTCCACAGTTTGCTGTGATCCAAACAGTTAAAGGCGTCAGTGTAGTCAATAAGGTAGAAGTGGATATTTTTCTGGAACTCTCTTGCTTTTTCAATGATCCAGTGGATGTTGGCAATTTAATCTCCAGTTCCTCTGCCTTTTCTAACTCCAGCTTCAACATCTGGAAATTCACAGTTCACAAACTATTGAAGCCTGGCTTGGAGAATTTTCAGCATTACTTTGCTAACATGTGAGGTAGGTGCAATTGTACAGTAGGCTGAACATTCTTTGGCATTGCCTTTCTTTGAGATTGGAATGAAAATTGACCTTTTCCAGTCCTGAAGCCAATGCTGAGTTTTCCAAATTTTCTGGCATATTTTCAGCACTTTCACAGCATCATCTTTTAGGATTTGAAATAGCTCAACTGAAATTCCATCACCTCCACTAACTTTGTTCAAAGTGATGCTTCCTAAGTCACACTTGACTTCTAATTCCAGGATGTCTGACCCTAGGAGCGTGATCACACCATCGTGGTTATCTGGGTCATGAAGATCTTTTTTGCATAGTTCTGTGTATTCTAGCCACCTTTTCTTAATATTTTCTGCTTCTGTTAGGTCCATACCATTTGTGTCCTTTATTGTGCCAATCTTTGCATGAAATGTTCCCTCGGTAGCTCTAATTTTCTTGAAGAGATCGCTTATCTTTCCCATTCTGTGCTGTCCTCTATTCCTTTGCATTGATCACTGAGGAAGGCTTTCTTATCTCTCTTTGCTATTCTTTGGAATTCTGCATTCAAATAGGTATATCTTTCCTTTTCTCTCTCTCTTTTTTTTTGCTTCCTTTCTTTTTACAGTTATTTTTAAGACTCCCCAGACAGCCATTTTGCTTTTTTAAAGTTATTTTTTCTTGGAGATGGTCTTGATCCCTGTGTCCTGTACAGTGTGACAAACCTCTGTCCATAGTTCGTCAGGCACTCTGTCTATCAAATCTAACCCCTTGATATATTTTTCGCTTAGGTTATATCTGAATAATCTAGTGGTTTTCTCTACTTTCTTTTTTTATTTTTTTAATTAAAAAATTTAAATTAATTTTAATATAAATTCATTTATTTTAATTGGAGGCTAATTACATTACAATATTGTATTGATTTTGCCATACATTGACATATTTTCTTCAATTTAAGTCTGAATTTGGCAATAAGTAGTTCACGAGCTGAACCACTGTCAGTTCCCAGTCTTGTTTTTGCTGACTGTATAGAGCTTCTCCATCTTTGGCTGCAAATAATATAATCAGTCTGATTTCAGTATTGGCCACCTGATGATGTCCATGTGTAGAGTCTTCTCTTGTGTTGTTGGAAGAGGCAAAGGGAGGGGAGGAATGAGTTGGAAGATTGGGATTAAAATATACATATCACTATATATGAAATTCCTATTGCATAGGAACCTGGAATGTTCCAGGTTTACTATGACCAGTGTGTTCTCTTGGCAAAACTCTTTTAGCCTTTGTCCTGCTTCATTCTGTACTCCAAGGCCAAATTTGCCTGTTACTCCAGGTGTTTCTTGACTTCCTACTTTTGCATCCCAGTCCCCTGTAATGAAAAGGACATCTTTTTTGGGTGTTAGTTCTAGAAGGTCTTTTAGGTCTTCATAGAAACATTCAACTTCAGCTTCTTAAGCATTACTAGTCAGGGCATAGACTTGGATTACTGTGTTATTGAATGGTTGCCTTGGAAACAGATATTATTCCTTCATTTTTGAGATTGCATCCAAGTACTGCATTTTGGACTCTTTTGTTGACTATGATGTCTACTCCATTTCTTCTAAGGGTTTCTTGCCCACAGTGGTTAATGGTCATCTGAGTTAAAGTCACCCATTCCAGTCCATTTTAGTTCTTTGATTCCTAAAATGTCAACATTCAGTCTTGCTGTCTCCTGTTTGACCACTTCCACTTTGCCTTGATTCATGGACCTAACATTCCAAGTTCCTATGCAATTGGAATTTTATATATAATAATGTGTATATTTCAGTACCAATCTTTCAATTCATTCCTCCCCTCCCCTTGCCTAATGGTAAACATAAGTTTGTTTTTACATCTGTAACTTTATTTCTGTTTAGTAGAGAAGCTTTTATCATTTTTTAAGATTACACACATAAGTTTTATCATATGGTATATGCCTTTCTCTGTCTGACTTACTTCAGTCAATATGACAGTATCTAGGTCCATTCATGTTACTGCGAATAGCATTATTTCATTCCTTTTATGGCTAATATTCCATTGTGTATATGTACCACATCTTCTTTATCCATTCCTTTGCCGATGGTGCTGCAATGAACATGGGGGTGCATTTATATTCAGGTATTTTTAACCTGTGCTTCTGTATACATGCCCATTTATAATTGCTGTATCCTTCTTGGTGAGTTGCTTCCCTGGTGGCTCTGACGGTAAAGCGTCTGCCTGCAGTGTGGGAGACCTGGGTTCGATTCCTGGGTCGGGAAGGTCCCCTGGAGAAGGAAATGGCAATCCACTCCAGCAGTCTTGCCTGGAAAATCCCATGGATGGAGGAGCCTGGAAGGCTGCAATCCATGGGGTCGCTGAGGGTCGGATACGACTGAGGCACTTCACTTCACTTCACTTCACTTGGTGAGTTGATCTAGAAACTGATCCTTTTCTCAGAGATCCCACCACTCCTGCTGCCCCACAGTTCTGTCTGAGAGAAAAGAGTTCCTGTAGGGGAAACAGTGAGAGGAAAGAGTGAGAGAAAAAAATGACAGAGATTCCTTCCACAGTGTTCAGCAACAGGAGGCTCCACTCTAGATTTTCTCTCAGGGTTTTGATGCCTGTGCCACCACGACCATCACCACTGGATAATTTATAAATGAGATTGTCTTTGGGACAGTGCAAAATTTTTTTAAAAAGAAGCACTTCTTCCTATACACTCTGGCTCAGAGGGACTTCTTGTCCCAAGCTGCTGGCCAGAAAGGCAAAATTTCCCTCAGGATTTTGGCAGTTCATGTACCACTGTGAAGTTTTGCAATGGGACTATCTGGCTTAAAATCAAGATAAAAGATAGGGGGAAGCCTTTTAAATTTAGCCCCTTTATAGACTATTCTTCACCATTACTTCCTCAGTCTATCTGTTAGTGGTAATTTCTCAGAATCCTCATTTGGTTGGTTTTTGTATTTTGTCCAGAAGTTTTACTTGTAATCAATGAGAGCAATGGCCTCTGGTAGATTTATTGCTTCTTGACCAGCAGTTGAAGTCAAATAATCTTGCCTCATGGTGATAAATTAGGATTCATATATATATACATAATTCTAAAACCCTTTTCTTAAACACTGCATTCTATATCTTACATGTGAAGTTTAATCTTTATTTATACATATTTTATGCAAAATGAAAAGACTTGTGACCTATGATTTCTATTTTGTTACCTGGAAATAGTCAAAAGAGAACAAGAGCTAGAGTAACAGAAAAGTCAGTAAATGGAAAAAGAAAGAGAGAAATTGCAGTAGATAGAAGGGTAAGTAGATGTGAGTTGGCTTGCATCATTAAAAATATGTATTTGTCATATTTCTCAATTCGAGTTCAGGCAGGGAACAGCCGTTATACTCAGTAACTAAAAAGAGTTTAATGATGGTACTCTTTCCAAAGGGGTGGGTATGGTAAAAAAATTAGCAAGTTTTGCTGAAATACAAAAGGACTCACAGCAGCTGAGATTCAGTCCCATCCCTGGACATGCAGTTTGTTGGAATCAGTGGCCATAGCTAGAGAACTTCAGCCACTTCTCTATACTTGTAAGGAAGGAATTAGATAGTAAATATTCTCTCATGTTTCCTCCTGCTCTTTTTATCTGCTACTATTATTTCTTGAATGAACTCAAACAGATGCCAAACTCAAGAGAGCCTGCATGAGACAGCTTATGGATATCATTGCTCAAAACTCAAAGTAGGTTACAAAAGAGTAGAAAGTGGTTATAGAAAACAAATGGGGGATATCGACTCCTTTTGCCCACTATTTTTCATTCTTATCTAACAAAGGGAAAATATGTCTGTCTTATTACAAAACAACATCTCTATAATCTTAAATGGAAATATTAGGACCAACTGTGTCATTTAGATATGATAGAAGAAAAAAAGTGAGGTAATTCAGTTATATCTGACTCTTTGTGACCCCATGGTATGTAGCCTGCCAGTCTCCTCCATCAACGGGATTTTCCAGGCAAGAATACTGGAATGGGTTGCCATTTCCTTCTCGAGGAAGAAAAAAAAGGAAACATATTTAATTTACATAAAACATAGCTACTACAGTCCCCTCTTTTATAGTTGATCTCAAGGCTATGTTGACAAATAGCTTTTCTCTTTAATGACGCATCTGTATTTCTCTTACCCTCTGCTAGCATCTTGACTGGTTGCCTATTTAATCTGATGGGATGGTGGGAACTTTTATTTCCAGAAGTTCCAAATCCTTAGTAGTCCTGTATTTATTGGTTATGTTGTTCTCCATTATCCACACAAGGTAACCCAGTGAATCCTCCAGACTTCAGAAATAGTTACCCTGGAATCTTAATAGGCAATTTCTCCTTGAAAATAAGGATAATTTCCATTTCTAATGAAGTGGTATTATTTTTTTACCAATTATTTTAGCAACATGAGAAGCTGTAAATAACTAAGGGACATTGTAATCAGTAGAATAATGCTCCAAGATGTCCTGGAATCTGTGAATGTGTTAGGTTACATGGTGAAGGGGAATTAAGGTTGCAGGTGGAAGTAAGATTGTGAATAAACTGACCCTAAAATAGAAAGATTATTGTGGATTATCTATGTGAATACAGTGTAATCATAAGCATTCTTAAAAGTGGAAGAGGAGGCATAAAAGATGAGATAGGGAGAGATGGAACTACAGAAGAAAGGTTAGAAAAATGTCACATTGTTGGCCTTGAAGATGGAGGAAGGGAGTCATGAGTGAAGGGATTTGTGTAGCCTCTAGAAATGCTAAAAGTCAAGGACAGGATTTCTCCCTTAGAGCCTTTCCAAAGTCATGCTGTGCTGATGGCATCTTGATTTTAGTACCATGAGATCCATGTTGGACTTCTAACTTTTAGAACTGCCAGATGATTAATTTGTGTTGTTTTAAGACACTAAATGCTGTGAAAGTGCTGCACTCAGTATGCCAGCAAATTTGGAAAACTCAGCAGTGGCCACATGACTGGAAAAGGTCAGTTTTCATTCCAATCCCAAAGAAAGGCAATGCCAAAGAATGCTCAAACTACCACACAATTGCACTCATCTCACATGCTAGTAAAATAATGCTCAAAATTCTCCAAGCCAGGCTTCAGCAATACATGAACCATGAACTTCCTGATGTTCAAGCTGGTTTTAAAAAAGGCAGAGGAACCAGAGATCAAATTGCCAACATCTGCTGGATCATGGAAAAAGCAAGAGAGTTCCAGAGAAACATCTATTTCTGCTTTATTGACTATGCCAAAGCCTTTGACTGTGTGGATCACAATAAACTGTGGAAAATTCTCAAAGAGATGGGAATACCAGACCACCTAACCTGCCTCTTGAGAAATCTGTATGCAGGTCAGGAA
>SJYC01001237.1:0-20309 GCA_006408675.1 Madoqua kirkii
CCTTTACTAAACCCCTTTATTAAAATGATAAAGTATTTACTCCAGAAGTCTAGAAAATGATGCTACAAAATATTCTGTGATTATATAAGGAAAGATTAGCAGACTGGTAAAAATGGGATAAATCTCAATGAACACTATCTATAAAACTAAAAAGCACTAAAAAAAAGTGTGATTTATAAAGTAAGAGAAAAGAGTCAAATAGCCTGCAAGTCAATTAGAGCCAAATTGTATTGTTTGGGAAGATTAAAAAAAATAACTTTAGTCTTTAAAGAGTTAAATATGCATTTAACATTTTAGAACAAACATTAAAAATCACCTTCAAATTAGTAGAGAGAAAAAGTGGAATCAGAATAAAAAGACAAATCAAGCAAAAGAATGAAAAGGAGAAAGAAGGCTGCATACATGTTGTATCATGACCGTCAATTATTATGACTCTTCTTCCTGCTGAGGGTTATGCTTCCCCACCCTCTTGATGTCAGGCTACATGTTGGTTAAAGCAAGTTGCATGTCAGGCTGTAACTTGCTTTGGCCAACGGAAGGTCAGTGTGGAAGCTTTGTGGGCCAGGTTATACCTTGACATCTCTGCCTTTTCTCTGCTGTAAGATTGGCAGAGGTTGCTTCTTGAGTCCTAGAGGGAAGGGGCCGTGGGGAGCCAGTGCCAACATGACAGATTTTTTTTAAGTGAATGAAGGACAACTTTTCACTGTGGTGAGCCCCTGATGTTTTTCAAGTTTATTGTTACTGGAGTGGTAAAATCTACATTCCTATGGATGTAGGGAAGTTATCTGTCTTGAAGTTTGGGACTAGTAGCTATGTGATCTTGGGCAAGTTTCTTCACCTTTCTGGGTCTTAACTTTCTTTTCTGTAAAATAAGGTGTTGTATAGACAGGAAAATCTCTTGGGAGAGATAACAGGAAAACGAAAATCATAAAAACATGATACCATTTATGTTAATAAGACTCTCAAAATAACAACTCTGCACTGTATATATCTGCAGCTATACATATCAGTTTACAAACACAAAGGAAAAAGCCCAGAAGGGTGTGTTCCAATTGTTAACCACTGTGGCTACCATTATAGAAGGGGAAAGGGATGGGGAGGAAGGTAAGGGGGACTTGATTTTATTCTCTATGCCAATTGCCTAAACTTTGTATAATTGATTTTTACCCATCCATGTATAATTTCTGGCACAAAGTGGAATCAAATGCATGGTGGTGAAAATAAATAATCCTTGAGACTAATGAATGTATGTGTGTAAGAGAGAGTTTTCAGAAGAGAAATTTGAACTTGAGACCCAACCAATAATTGAGCCACTGAAGCTGAGATTCAAGTGTCCAGAGTGGATGATATCTACTTTAGAAAAAGTTCAAACAAAGCCTTTTTCATGTCTGAACACGGCATCACTTATATATGCACAAAAGCATTTCATGTCTCATGTGTTCTCAAGATGCATGCTCTAAACAGGAATGAGGCTTCCATTTGAGTCACTTCTGTAAACTTTGATAAAGGAAGGCTGGGTGTCTCCCAAGATAGAAATGTGAATGCTTTTGGATAGTTGATTGACATGCTGTGTTTGAGAAATATAAAACAAACAAAAAACTCATTTCATACATAAAACAGAATTATATTCATTGGAAAACAGTTTGAATTTGCAAAAGGTTGCAACAGTTTTCAGTTTGCAAAGGATTTCAGAGTAGCTTTTTGCTAAAAATATCATAATTAAGTAAAGATCCATTTAGTGAGTAACCACTGATATGTCAGGATTGTTCTGAGAGTGCAAAAATTATTTGGCACCTGCACTTAAGGAACTTACAGCCTAAGAACAGAAGTTCTCACACAATCAAATAACTGAAATTACAATAATTTGGTTTATGCTCAACTTAAGTTAGTTCTCAAAATGAAAATATAAAGGTCATCTAAGGAAAAGTCATCACATAATTAAGGCAAAAAAAAAATCTAATTTTCAGAGCCAAGATCATTATACTTTTAGAAAGAGCAAAGGGAAGGGAAAAAGTGTTGCAGTTTTTAAAACAATTATTTCTTTGAATGAAAGTATGCAGTTTAAACTGATTATAGGAAACAACAAAGGACAAAACTATCTCTTTAGCTTCTTTTTAGCTAAAGAGATATAACTTCTCTTTAGCTATTTTCATGCTCTCCCTAAGTACTGTGTACCTCTCCCTGAGTACTGTGTACCTCTCCCTAAGTACTGTGTACCTGAGGTGAAGATTGAATGGCTATTTTGGATAGTTTTTTATATATCTTTCTAAAAAATAATTTGGAAGAACTAGTCATATCCTGCTGATCTTCTTAATAAGTCATTCCTTCCCAAAGATTTCAACCTACTCTGAGGAAGGAATTTTATAAAAATGATGAAAACAAATGTGTCCCAATGAACTTACATTCCAAACACTTTTTGAAAATAAACATCAATCAAAGCCTTTCATAAATTATGCCAAATTGAATAGTCTTCTAAGTCTTGAACATTCATATCTTGAGTTTTCTTAGTGATTGGTGGTCATAGAGAGAGGAAAAACAGTTGTTTGCATTGCAAACACACAGAAAAAGATAATATAGTGTAAAGTTATGTTGAATACTAGTGGTGAGAGTGGACATCCTTGCCTTATTCCTGATCTTAGAGGAAATGATTTCATCACTGAGAATAATGCTTGCTTGTCATATATGATCTTTATTATGTTGAGAGAGGTTTCTTCTTGCCCACTTTCTGGAGAATTTTTATCATGAATGATTATTAATTCTTTCTGTGTCTATGTTCATCAGTGATATTGGTCTGTACCTTTCTTTTTTGTGTAACATCCTTGTCTGGTTTTGGTAGCAGGGTGATGGTGGTCTCATAGAATGAGCTTGGAAATGTTCCTTTCACACTACTATGTATTAAATAGATAACTAATGAGAACAATCATACAGCACAGGTAACTCTACTCAATGCTCTGTCGTGACTTAAGTGAGAAAAAAGTCCAAAATAGAGGGGATATGTGTATACATATGGCTGATTCACTTTACTGTAAGCAGAAACGAACAGAACATTGTAAAGCAACTATATTCCAATAAACATTTAAAAAAATTAATATGGTGTAACCAGGGATTGCTGTGGACTAAGAACAGAAGATAAGTAAGTGACTCCTGGGGACAGGAGCCACAGTCAGATGGATGTGGTAGGGTTAAAGGAATCTATACAGATGTTGATACACTCAGGGCCTTGCTACTATGAGAAAATGTTATCACACTAGGCTTGAAGAGGCATTGAGCTCTTCAAGATTCAAGAGGCTTGAAGAGTATTACTTTGTGAGGACAGGAGCCATGGAGGAGAGACTCCATTGTAGCTGAGGTCATAGAGGGTGCAGATGCTGTGAGACTGCAATAAGTGAAATAGTGAGAGACTTGGAAAGAAGTACTTGAGAAACATATATGCAGGTCAGGAAGCAACAGTTAGAACTGGACATGGAACCACGGACTGATTCCAAATAGGAAAAGGAGTACGTCAAGGCTGTATATTGTCACCCTGCTTATTTAAGTTCTATGTAGAGTACATCATGAGAAACGCTGGGCCGGACGAGGCAGAAGCTAGAATCAAGATTGCTGGGAGAAATATCAATAACTTCAGATATGCAGATGACACCACCCTTATGGCAGAAAGTGAAGAGGAACTAAAAAGCTTCTTGATGAAAGTGAAAGAGGAGAGTGAAAGAGTTGGCTTAAAGCTCAACATTCAGAAAATGAAGATCATGGCATCTGGTTCCATCATTTCATGGGAAATAGATGGAGAAACAGTGGAAACAGTGTCAGACTTTATTTTTTTGGGCTCCAAAATCACCGCAGATGGTGACTGCAGCCATGAAACTAAAAGACACTTACTCCTTAAAAGGAAAGTTATGTCCAACCTAGATAGCATTTTCAAAAGCTGAGACATTACTTTGCCAACAAAGGTCCGTCTAGTCAAGGCTATGGTTTTTCCAGTGGTCATGTATGTATGTAAGAGTTGGACTGTGAAGAAAGTTGAGTGCTGAAGCATTGATGCTTTTGAACTGTGGTGTTCGAGAAGACTCTTGAGAGTCCCTTGAATTGCAAGGAGATCCAACCAGTCCACTCTAAAGGAGATCAGTCCTGGGTATTCTTTGGAAGGACTGATGCTAAAGCTGAAACTCCAGTACTTTGGCCGTCGCATGTGAAGAGTTGACTCATTGGAAAAGACTGTGATGCTGGGAGGGATCGGGGTAGGAGGAGAAGGGAACGACCGCGGATGAGATGGGTGAATGGCATCATTGACTCAATGGATGTGAGTCTGAGTGAACTCCGGGAGTTGGTGATGGACAGGGAGGCCTGATGTGTTGCGATTCATGGGGTCACAAAGAGTCAGACACAACTGAGTGACTGAATTGAAACGGAACTGAAAAGAAGTACTCCTTCTCCAACCTCTGCTTTCCTAGTCTTGCCTTCCATTGACTGAACCCAACTAGAAACAGACAGTAAAGGAGCTAAGGAGATGTAGTCTATAGAGTTCATTCCCCGGGTCATAGTAGCTCTGGCAAAGTCACATGAGATTTGAATATATTTAGCCAGACTATAGCCCACCCCTCAACCCCCATCTTCAAAGATCAGTGGGATGGACTGTCCGTGTACTTCTCCAAAGACTGAGCATTGTACTCTTTCCCACTTGTTTTCTTTTTCAGTGTTACTCTTGAGATTTATTCTGAACACCTTTCAACTGGACAAAAATATTGAGTGTGGGAAGAGAACAGCCTACTCTATACTTTGTCCTGGCAATTACACTCCCATTGCTGCCTAGGAATAACCCTAATAGATCCAATCACAAAATATCTATCATCAGCTATATTATATTTTCTTCCTCTGATGCCTCTGAAAAAGCTTTTCACAATGAAATAACCTCATGATATGTTATTTATCATCATTTTAGTTCTGCCATGAATTTTACTCAACTTATAAATAAAGGTTTATATTATATAAAAGCAAGTAGGGTGATGGCATGGGAGGGAAAAGTTGCTACAATAGAAAAGCTTTTAATGTCAAAATCTTCTCTTGTGGTTCCCCTTATTAGCCATTGCTTTTCTGTCAGAAATGCCAAGGTGAACCTGCTGCATACTTGCCTGAGCCCTGATCAGCTTCCAACTTCCCTCACAGCCGTTTCCAGGGCTGTCTCATAAACATCTTTGAGACCTAGTGCATAAAAACACAGGATTTTTGTATGAATAATAAAGTCAATAATGCTATCATAGTCTGTTGGGAATGATGAGAGCCAACTTTTCATTTACATTTCCAAAATTTGGTTTTATATGATCAGATTGGCTTCAAAATAAAGTTACTTTAGAGTGAGTTAGTCTCGTTTTCTAACTTCTATTCTCCCCCACCACTGTATCTAGGGTCTTGTCCTGGACCATAATCTATGACCTAAATTAATTCCCTCATTTCTCCTCAGGGTTTCTGGAATCTTCATTTGGATGTCCCAATTCATATTATGGCACTTAATATGCTTGAGGATGCAAGTACAAGTTCTGAAATGAATGATGGCTTAAGCAGTTATTGTCTCAAATAATAAGGAGTCCAGGGGGAGGTGGTTGCAGAGGTGGTACTGTAACTCCCTGAAGTCATCAGGAATCCATGTCCTTTCCATTTATCCACTCTGCTGTCCGTGTGGTGATAACTTTCCTCATTCTCACAGATGGCGACAGTAGCCCTGAGACAAGAACAACCGTGCCCATATTTATCTTCTCACCAGGGAGAAAACCGTATTACATAAGCTTCCAGTAGAATTTTCCTTATATCCTATTGGCTAAAATTGGGTCATATCACCATTCAATATGGTCATTACAAAGGAGTCTGTGGTCATCATGACTGGCTAAGGTGAATTATTATTTTCTTGTGGCTAGAATTGGGCCCAGGTTTCTTGAGAAGCTCTATGCTTCTGGGAAAAATTAGTGAAAAGACTGGGGAAAATCACTACTGAGTAGGCAAATAAAAGGATCTGTCAAGTACAAATACTTTTGTGATATTCCCTACATTGAGTCCACTGGTTTGGCAGATACTGAAGGCTTCTTATCTCACACATTGCAATTTCCTTCTCTATCTTCCAGACATTACAGTGTAGAATGTTCACTTTCTTATACTGTAAATGATCACAAGACTCATTTCTGACAATGAGGGAAGAGGTCAATATTAGTGAAAGGTATTCTAGGGGAAAAAAAAAAAAAAAGCATGAACAAGAAAAGTGGTTTGTAAAGAACAGAGATGTGGTATTGAACTCTAATCAGCAATGAATAGTGTATACGGAGCAATAAAGTAAGAGAGAAAGTTGAACACTTGGGCGAGAGCCAGTAAGATAAAAACCTCAGATTCCATTCACCTTAGAAGTGTTTTGAATGGAAAACTAACCAGACATCTTCCCCAAAATTGCATTTTGGAAGCTACTCATTTTGGATTCAACAATAAAGAATAATGGGTTAAGCTTTGAAAATATAAGCACATTTCAAAGGATACCATGAAAACAAACCAGCTCAAAGAAAATAAATAAGTTGACAGACTGGATAGCTAATATATAAATTAAAAATTATTTTCTACTTCCTATAATTCTTTTACAATAACTCAAATAGTTGCAAAGTTTTTGTTTACAAATTTGTTTTTCTAATCACTTGGCAGCAATCCAAGGCTCATAAGAATTCTCAGTGATGCCTTCAGAGACTCATCCTATGCTTATTCTTGCTCTGCCATCCCTAGCCATGGTTTTTGTTCACATGTTTGTAAGCTGTTTCACCTCCAGCCACATGTCTGTATCCAAGCAGATTTAAGAAACAAGGACAAAAGATAAAGGACAAAGAACAAAAGCCTGTGTTAGTAAATCTGGCTTTTTATCAGAACAGCAAGTCCTTCTCAGACACTTGTTTGTAGATGAAATGTTCAGAAAATTGGAAGTGATTAACCAAAGACTCCTGGAACTAATAAGAAATTGGAGCAGTGTTGAAGGATTCAAGGTTAATATACACATGTCAATTGCTTTCTGAAAAAGAAAAACGACTGGTGTGGAGAAATTTTAATATTTTGTATACTATTGGTGGAAATGTAAAATTGTATAATTGCTATGGAAAACAGTTATGGTGGTTAGTCAAAAAATTAAAAATATAATTCTACACAACCCAGCAATTACACTTCGGTACATATAATAAAGGGACTAAAAGTAGGGACTCAAATTTCTACTTGTACACATGTTCATAGCAGGATTATCTTCATTACTCCAAAGGTGAAAGCAACCTAACAGTCCACCAACAAATGAAAGGATAAACAAAATGTGGTATGTATACACAATGGAGTATTATTTGGTCTTAAAAGGGAAGGAAATTCTGATACATGCTGCAACATACATGAACTCTGAAGACATTATGCTAAGTGAAATAAGACAGTCACAAAAGAACAAATATCACATGACTGAAGTTACAAGTATATAGGGTAGTGAAATTCAAAGACAGAAAAAAAAAAGAACGGCAGTTGTCAGGGCCTGGGGCAGGGGTAAATGGGGAGTTGTTTCATTGGTACAGAGTTTCAGTTTAGGGAAATAAAAAACAGTTCTGGAGATGAATAGTGTTAATGTTTGCAATGGCCATGCTGCAGAACAGCATGTGAACTTACTGAATGCTATGGAGCTATACACTTAAAAATGGTTAAAATGGTATATTTTGTGTGTATTTTAGCCCCAAAATTCATTAAAAGTCATTTATTTTTTATAGACCAGCAACGAAGACATGAAATTTGAAATCATAGAACAAATAAAAATACCATTTCCTTTAGCATCCCCCAAAATGATATTCTTAAATATAAATCTAACAAAATATGTGCCAAATATGAATAAAACTCCAAGGAAATATACCAAAGCAGAACTAAGTGAAAAGCTATTCCATGTTCATGAATAGGAAGACTCAGTACTGTTAAGACATCAGTTCTTCCCAACTTAATCTGTAGATGATTCAATTTATTTTGTGAATATTGACAAACTGATACTAAAATTTATACAGAATGACCCAAAGTAGCCAACATAATATTGAAGAATAACAAAAGTTAGAGAACTGATACTACCTGACTTGAAGACTCACTATAAAGCTACAGTAATCCAGACAAATGTGGTATCTACTAAAGAGAGATAAACAGATAGATGGAGAATCCAGAAACAGATCTACATAAATATAGTCAACTGTTCTTTTATAAAGGAGCAAAAGCAATACAGTGGAGCAAAAGCAGTATTTCAATAAATTATACTGAAACTACTGGAATCCACATACCAAAAAAAAAACCTGAATCTTGACACAAACCTTGCACACTTCACAAAATTTCGTTAAAAATAGATCAGAGACATAAATGTACAATCTAAAATTCTTAAGCTCTGAATGATAACATAGGAAAAATCAAAATTATGTTGAGTATGACAATGGCTTTTAAAATACAACTCAAAATTATAATCCATTAACATAATTAATCAACTGTACTTCCTCAAAATTTAAAACTCTGCTTGATGAAACACAGTGTTAAGAGAATGAAAAGATAAGCCACAGATGGGGAGAATGTATTTCTAAGGATGCATCAGATAAAGGCCTGATCTCGAAATATGCAAGAGATTCTAGAACTCAACAATAAGAAAAGAGACAACCCAATTAAAAATGGGCCAAAGACTTTAAAAGATGCTTCATCAAACAAACCATGCAAATGGTAAATAACCGATGGAAAATGCTCCAGATCATATGTCATCAGAGAAATATGAATTAAAACAGCAATAAGATGCCACTACACACCTCTTTGAGTAGTCAAAATTCAGGACACTGATAACAAAGCCAGACACTAATGAAGATGTGAATCTACAGGAGCTCTAATTAGTTGTTGATAGGAATGCAAAATGATACAGCCACTATCCAAGACAGTTTGGCAGTTCCTTAAAAATCAAAATGTACGCTTACCATCCAGAAATCATACTCTGTACTATTTACCCAAAGGAATTGAAAACTTGAAAGAAAGTGCAAGTGTTAGTTGCTTAGTTGTACCCTGCCTTTGCAACCCCATGGACTGTAGCCCATGAGGCTCCTCTGTTCATGGGATTCTCCAGGCAGAATACTGGAGTTGGATTGCCATTCCAGACTCCAGGGGATTTTCCTGATCAAGGGATTGAACCTGGTTCTTCTGCATTACAGGCAGATTCTTTACAGTCTGAACCACAAGGGAAGCCAGTTGCAAACTTTTGTTCACAGAAAAACCGGTATGCATGTTTGTTGTTCAGTTGCTAAATTGTGTCCGACTCTTTGTGACTCCGTGGACTGTAGCATGCCAGGCTTCTCTGTTCTCCACTGTTTCCCAGAGTACGCTCAAATCCATGTCCACTGAGTTGATAATTCTGTTAATCATTTTACTCTCTACTCCCGTCTCCGTTTTCCTTCAATCTTTCTTGGCATCAGGGATTTTTCCAATGAATCAGCACTTTGCATCATGTGGCCAAAGTATTGGAGCTTTAACATCAACACCAATACTTCCAATGAATATTCAGGATTGGTTTCCTTTAAGCTTGATTGGTTTGCTTTCCTTCCTGTTCAAGGGACTCTCGAGAGTCTTTTCCAGCATCAAAATTTAAAAACATCAATTTTTCAGTGCTCACCTTTCTTTATAGTTAAACCCTCACATCCATAGCTTTGACTATATGGACTTTTGTCAGCAAAGCTGGCAACAACATCTCTGCTTTTTAATACCCTGTCTAGGAGAAGGCAATGGCACCCCACTCCAGTACTCTTGCCTGGAAAATCCCGTGGACGGAGGAGCCTGGTAGGCTGCAGTCCATGAGGTCACTAAGAGCTGGACACGACTGAGTGACTTCACTTTCACTTTTCACTTTCATGCATTGGAGAAGGAAATGGCAACCCACTCCAGTGTTCTTGCCTGGAGAATCCCAGGGAACGGGAAGCCTGGTGGGTTGCCATCTATGGGATCGCACAGAATCAAACACTACTGAAACGACTTAGCAGTAGTAGCAGCAGTTTTATCATAGGTTTCTTTCCCATGAGCTGGAGTCTTTTCCTTTCATGACCCTTGTCACTGTCTGGAGTCATTTTGGAGCCCAAGAAAAGAAAAACAGTCACTGCTTCCACTTTTCCCCCTTCTATTCACCATGTGGTGATGGGACTAGATGCCCTGGTCTTACTTTTTTTTAATGTTGAATTTCAAGTCAGATTTTTCAATGTTTTCTTCCACTCTCATCAAGAAGCTCTTTAGTTCTTCTGCTCTTTTGCCATTAGAGTGATATCATCTGCATATCCGAGGCTGTTGATATTTCTCCCAGCAATCTTGATTCCAGCTTCTGATTCATCCAGCTTGACATTTCACATGATGTACTCTGCATATAAGTTAAATAAGCAGGATGACAATATACAGCCTTGTTGTATTTCTTTCCCAATTTTGAAGAAGTCCATTGTTCCAAGTCTGGTTCTAATTGTTGCTTCTTGACCTGCATATAGGTTTCTCAGAGACAGGCAAGTTGGTCTGATATTCCCATCTTTTTAAGAATTTTCCAGTTTGTTGTGACCCATCCAGTGAAAGACCTTAGCACAGTAAGTGAAGCAGAAGTAGATGTTTTGGAACTCCCTTGCTTTCTCCATGATTTCTTTAAACCCAGTTTGTACATCTGGAAGTTCTTGGTTCATGTACTGCTGAAGCCTAGCTTGAAGGATTTTGAGTATGACCTTGCTAGCATATGAAATGAGCACAGTTATACAGTGGTTGGAACATTCTTGGGCATTGCCCTTCTTTGGAATACATATTTATAGTAGCTTTATTCATTCTTGCCAAGACCTGGAAGCAACATTGTCCTTTAGAAGATGAGTGGTTGAGCATTCAGTACATCCAGACAATGGGGTATTATTAATACAAAAAAAGAATTGAGTTCTTAAGCCATGAAACTACAAGGATGAGTCTTAAAAGCATATACTATGAGAAGGAAGCAAATCTGAAAAGGCTACACACTGACTCCAATTCTATGAATTTCTGGGAAAGGGAAAACTATGGAGACAGTGCAAAGATTAGTGGTTGTCAAAGGTTAGTGAGGAAGAGAGATGAATAGGCAAAATACAGAGGATTTTGAAAAACTGTTTGTATGACACTAGACTGGTGGAAACATCATTATATATTTATACAAACCCACAGAATATACAACACCAAGAGTGAAGCCCAATATAAACTATGAATTCTTGGCAATAATAATGTTTCAAGATCGATCTGTTGAATAGTTATAAGAAATGTACAGCACTGATGGGGGATATTGGTAATGGAGGCAGCTGTATGTGGATGGGGGAGGGAATATACAGGAAATATCTGCACTTCTCAGTTTTGCTGGATAGACTTCTAAACATACTTGGGATGCTAGTTTCTGGGTTTATTTTGTGTTTGCTTTTTCAAGTTTGCTTAAAGTTGTTGTTCAGTCACTAAATCATGTCTCTTTGTGACCACATGGACTGCAGCATGCCAGGCTTCTCTGTCCTTCACTGTCTCCCAGGTTTGCTCAAACTCATGTCCACTGAGCCAGTGATGCCATCCAACCAGCTCATCTTCTGTCACCCCTTCTCCTGCTCTCAATCTTTCCCAGCATCAGAGTCTTTCCAAAGAGTCGGCTCTTCACATCACGTGGCCAAAGCGTGGAGCTTCAGCATCAGTCCTTCCAATGAGTATTCAGGATTGATTTTCCTTAGGATTGACTGGTTTGATCTTGCTATCTAAAGGACTCTCAAGACTTTTCTCACAATTCTTTGATGCTCAGCCTTCTTAATGGCTGAGCCTTCTTTAAAGTTGAAGTGGATACAAAACAGAAAAAAAAAAAAAGCTGTGACTTAATTGCTAGTGTTTAAGTTAATAAGAAACATTGCTTAAAAAAAAAGAAAAAAAAGAAACATTGCTTTTTCTCACTGAAAGTTGGAATTCATAAGAAAAAAGCTTAGAAGGAAAAAAGTACCTTAACAGAAAAAATTTAATGTACAGAATCTTAAAAAATATCTGTAATATGCTTTATTCACTTAAAGATGATCAGATATGCATTTTGTAGAGGAGGAAAGTAATGGGCAGTAACTCTTATCACTCTAGTTAGCACTGAGTTAGACTAAGGAGCTGGGTGAAACTATGGGGTCCAGTTTTTTATTGTCAGGCATTTAATTTTTTTGTATCAAACAACATGTCAGATAAGCCTACTGGTTCATTACAAAGTAACCAGTACCCACTCTGCTGCTACTGCTGCTAAGTCACATCAGTTGTGTCCAACTCTGTGCGACCCCATAGACATCAGCCCACCAGGCTCCCCCGTCCCTGGGATTCTCCAGGCAAGAACACTGGAGTGGGTTGCCATTTCCTTCTCCAATGCATGAAAGTAAAAAGTGAAAGTGAAGTCGCTCAGTTGTGTCTGACTCAGGGACCTGATGGACTGCAGCCCACCAGGTTCCCCCATCCATGGGATTTTCCAGGCAAGAGTACTGGAGTACGGTGCTGTTGCCCTCTCCAAGTACCCACTCTACTGTTTGCTTTATACCTGCTTTCTGGGCTTTACATGGTTGGCCTGTGATCCATAAAAATGGTCAGCATCCAATTATCATTAGCTTTCCACTTCCCATTAGCTGTTTTCATGAATGTTTCTGTGACAGCCACAGGATTTCCTGTCATGATTCAGTCATATCTTCTCTAGGTTTTAGAACACAAGGATAGAATTTGGAGAGTTCTAGAAGTTACCAAAGGGATTCTTGGTATCCTGACCTTATTTTTAGGCACCAGGGAGCCCTGCTCTATATCTAATCATCTTGGTTATCCGAAGAAGCATATCTTAGTCCTCTCCAGGTTAATCTAGATCCCAGAATATTTTCTCACCTTTGTAAACAACTAAGAATTGGAAATCATAGAATAGAAGACACCAACTGATTTTGTTATCCTGGAAACTTTAAGACCAAGTCTGATTATATCTGAAGTGCTGGACAAATCCATAGGTCACAGTAAAGGATTTACTGATTTGTTTCCTTTAAAATTAAAGTGGCTATTTTTGTTTATTTTCCCCCCTATGCTTTTCTAATTTTTCCTTGTTCTTTCCTCCTTCATTCCTTGTTCCTTCCCTTTTAGTTAAAATGAACAATAATAACACTTAAGGTTCTTGATCAAAGTGAAAGAGAAGAGTAAAAAAGTTGACTTAAAGCTCAACATTCAAAAAACGAAGACCATGGCATCCAGTCCTGTCACTTCATGGGAAATAGATGGGGACACAGTGGAAATAGTGGCTGACTTTATTTTTTGGGCTCCCAAATCACTGCAGATGATGATTGAAGCCATGAAATTAAAAAACGCTTACTCCTTGAAAGGAAAGTTATGACCAACCTAGATAGCATATTCAAAAGCAGAGACATTACCTTGCCAACAAAGGTCTGTCTAATCAAAGCTATGGTTTTTCCAGTGGTCAAGTATAGATGTCGGAGTTGGACTGTGAAGAAAGCTGAGTGCCGAAGAATTGATACTTTTGAACCGTGGTGTTGGAGAAGACTCTTCAGAGTCCCTTGGACTGCAAGGAGATCCAACAATACAGCCTAAAGGAGATCAGTGCTGGGTGTTCACTGAAAGGACTGATGCTGAAGCTGAAACTCCAATACTTGGCCACCTCATGCGAAGAGTTGACTCATTGGAAAAGACCCTGATGCTGGGAGGGATTGGGGGCAGGAGGAGAAGGGGATGACAGAGGATGAGATAGCTGGATGGCATCATGGACTTGATGGACATAAGTTTGAGTGAACTCTGGGAGTTGGTGAAGGACAAGGAGGCCTGGTGTGCTGTGATTCATGGGGTCACAAAGAGTTGGACACAACTGAGCAACTTCACTTTGACTTTTCACTTTCATGCATTGGAGAAGGAAATGGCAACCCACTCCACTGTTCTTGCCTGGAGAATCCCAGGGATGGAAGAGCCTGGTGGCTTGCTGTCTATGGGGTTGCACAGAGTCAGACACAACTGAAGTGACTTAGCAGCTTGTTAATCCTTAAAATTGATCTCTCTGATTTAATATTACAAATAATATGTCATAATTTTCAATAATTTTTTATTACATTTCTACTTTTTCTTTTAGTATATTCTTAAAAATTATTTGTTAGAAATATAAACAATTAAATGCCTTTTGATATAATTTGTTGACCTTTTTCAGGCATGTTTGATACCAGATTACAAACCTCCCTGTAATATCTAAGAATGTGTCACAATATCTCCTCTAGCATTATTAGAAGTGTCTTGTTTGATTGTGCCTTTTTAAGATAAAGGCACACACATCATGGGCCTTCATTATCAGAAGCTATCCAGTCTCTCCATCAAATTTTGAACAGGTCTCATGTAAAAAAAATGGGACCCAGTATTCTTTTTAAGATTATTTTTGTTGTATCCTAGCAGTTTAAAACTTGTACCTTATCAAACTAAAAGTTATCATAGTAATGAAGTGACAGTTAATAGAAATTGAAATTTCTCTGCTTGGCAATTTGCCTACATGAAAGGAAAATCAAAGTGATGTCAGTACTCCTATGAGGCTCCCGAAAGTCAAGCCAGGAAGCCAAGAAGGAGGTGCGACTTATGTGTTTCAGCCTAGATGGAACCTGTCCCATATATTGTCCTGAAGAAGGCATACAGAAGATATGCCAGAAATTCTGTACTTGAGATTGTTACCCTAAAATAGCTCATGACAGCTTATATATGTATTTAGACCCCTACCTTAACATAGCTTGTGACTCCTTAAGGACAAATACTTCTTGACTCCCTTCATAGTCAACCACAATTCTCACTGGGAAACTCTTTACAACCTTGTGTGTGTGTGTGTGTGTGTGAGAGTGTGCTTTAATCTGTATAAGCCCCTGACTATGCCTGCTTCCTGAGAAACAACAGTTAGAACTGGACGTGGAATAACAGACTGGTTCCAAATTGGGAAAGGAGTCCATCAAGGCTGTACATTGTCACCCTGCTTATTTAACTTATATGTATATAGTGTGAGATGCCAGGCTCGATGAAACACAAGCTGGAGTAAAAGCTGGGAGAAATATCAATAACCTCAGATATGCAGATGATACCACCCTTATGGCAGAAACTGAAGAAAACTAGAGCCTCTTCTCTTGATGAAAGTGAAAGAGGAGAGTGAAAAAGTTGGCTTAAAACTCAACATTCAAAAAACTAAGATGGTGGTATCCGGTCCCATCACCTCGTGGCAAATAGATGGGGAAACAATGGAAACAGTGACAGACTTTATTTTCATGGGCTCCAAAATCACTGGAGATGGTGACTGAAGCCATGAAATTAAAAGATGCTTGCTTCTTGGAAGAAAAGTTATGACCAACCTAGACATCATATTAAAAAGCAGAGACATTACTTTACTTGGCAAAGGTCCTTCTAGTCAAAGCTATGACTTTTCCAGTAGTCATGTATGGATGTCATAATTGGACTACAAAGAAAACTGAGTGCCAAAGAATTGATGCTTTTGAACTGTAATGTTGGAGAAGATTCTTGAGAGTCCATTGGACTGCAAGGAGGTCAAACCAGTCAATCCTAAAGGAAATCAGTCCTGAATATTCATTGGAAGGACTGATGCTGAAGTTGAAGCTCCAATACTTTGGCCACCTGATATGAAGAAATGACTCAGGAAAAGACCTTGATGGTAGGAAAGACTGAAGACAGAAGGAGAAGGGGATGGCAGAGGATGAGATGGTTGGATGGCATCACCAACTTAATGGACAAGAGTTTGAGCAGGCTCCAAGAATTGTGATGCACAGGGAAGACTGGCGTGCTGCAGTCCACGAGGTCACAAAACTTGGACATGACTGAGCGACTGAACTAAACTGACCTCCCTTTCTACCGGGGAATACTCAGTTTTGCCAAAATTTCTATCTCTGTGTCTTCCAAATTGTAATTCTTAAAACTCCAAAATTTTTTTTTGTTTTTCCCTTTTTTGTTTTGGCTTTCATTTTGTCCACCTAACTCTTATTGGAGAACAGTTTACTAAATTATTTTCATCTCTAAACTACATCAGAAAGTTAGACTGCTGAGGAAATAGCCTAACTAAACTCTGCCCTCCTTTACAAAAGATGGTACTTGGTTGAATTCTAATTATCCATATTATGGCTTGATACATACCAATTAAGCACTATAATACAGGTTTTGTCAGGCCTCTTCAATGAACTTCAGCATCAAATGGAAGCAATGGTGCAAAGGTTAACTAGAAATAAATTGATATGCTGGGGAAATTTCTTGCAAGTTCAGGGACTGCCATCTCGGTAGACCATGCTAATAATAAACCTTTGTCTTCTGATGGCCCTGAGCTGCTCTTTAAAGTTCCAAGGTGCTCACCTTCCCCTCTGACTCTCCTAGGAAAGCAGACAGATCTGAAATGGGCTGTTGACCAAAAGATCAAGACAGACTCAACAGTGTAAATGTTTCCTATCTGTGACACTGATTTGTCCTAAGGAAATTTTCTGCCACAGCATTTGAAAAATCAAAAGAAAAGAACATCTTTCCCTTGTCAATGAAAACTAAGACAGTAAATGTTTCTAATGACTATGGGATTTTAGGTCCTTTGGCATATCTCATAAACTGCTATCTATTCATTGAAATGTCTGAATTTAGTGAAGCTACCACAATTAAATTTCAGGTTGGGCATGCTAAGTTGCTGCAGTTCTGTCCAATTCTTTGTGACCCTATGGACTGTAGTCTTCCAGATTTCTCTCTCCTTGGGATTCACCCAGCAAGAATACTAGAGTGGGTTGCCGTGCTCACCTGCAGGGGATCTTCCCAACCCAGGGATAGAACTCAGATTTCCTGCAATGCAGGCAGATTTCAGAGAAGCAGGTTACTTTGATTCTAAGTCCCAGTTTTCTCTGTGCTAGCTTGTACCCACTCATCCTCTCCCTCAGGATATTTCTTTTCTTTTCAGATCTATTTGAGTGTTTATTGTCTTGTAGTTTCCTGACCTTCAGTCTGATTGTTTGCTCCATTGAAATTGTGAGGTGTCCCAGAAGGGAAAGATTTGATGTGCTCTCTCTTGAATCCTATAAAGAGAACAACGCAGGGAAGTTTCTTCCTCAGTGCTTCCTCTTCTCTTCATTATTTACTGAATGTAGAAAGAATACTGGTGTCATTCTTTTTCTCCCCTTTCTCACAAGCTCACCTAATCTCTCATTTTTTAATTTTTTCTCCTCTCTGTTAAAGATGTTTGTGTTGGCTTCTTCCTTTAACAATAAAAAGCTTAACCCCCTACCTCCAATAGATTCAGTGCATGCCCTCTTGCATGCTACCATTCAAGTGCAGTTTAAATTTAAACTAGTTTTGCTTATTTTATGTCTTGTATTCATTGCCAGTGACATAATATCCTTAGTCCTCCATCCTGTGGTAAGTGGTGACAATAATTCCAGTGCTGTATTCTTTTATTTTTAAGGTTCTATTTATAATTCTCTGAGTGTCTCTAAGATTCTTCTCTCTCTTCTGAGGAGTAATATAAACCTAATCATCTTTCATGAAAAGACCTGAAAGAACAGTCTTCATTGCTGCATGGGAAGTCATACTAAATTATTCTTAGAGAAAGAATCCTAGATGTCGTGTGTGTGTTAGTCACTCAGTTGAGTCGACTCTCTGCGACCCCATGAGGGGTAGCCCACGAGGCTTCTCTGTCCATGGAATTCTCTAGGCAAGAATATTGGAGTGGATTACCATTCACTTCTCCAGAGGAACTTCCCAACCCAGGGATCAAACCTTGGTTTTCTGCATTGCAGGCAGACTCTTTACCATTTGAGCTACAGGGAAGTCCTGGTCCAGTGGTTAAAAATCTGCCTGCCAATGCAGGGGACACAGATTTGGTCCAGGAAGATTCCACATACTGCAAGGCGAATCTGCCTGCAATGCACAAGATCCGGTTCTGTCTCTGGGTCAGGAAGATCCCCTGGAGAAAGGAATGGCAACCCACTCGAGTATTCTTGCCTGGAGAATTCCATGGATAAAGGAGCCTGGCAGGCTACAGTCCATGGGGTCGCAAAGACTGAGTGACTCACTTTCTCTGCAACTAGAGAAAACCTGTGTCCAGTAAGGAATCCCAGCACAGCCAAAAATAAATAAATAAATAAATAAATAAATAAAAGAATATAGTTTTTTTTTTTTTTAAAGAGATAAATCCTTTAAACTTGCCCTGATCACCTTCCCTTGACTCCAGCTTCACTTAAGGAAGACTCTTTAATGGTGTGTGTGTGTGTGTGTGTGTGTGTGTGTGTGTGTGTGTGCATATCTGAGAGAGAGAGACTAATTTTGTGGAGATGAATTCAAGTTTTTGCTTGTCTGGGGAGCTCAGTCTCTTCTATTACTGAACTGAGGTCTGGCTCTTCTCTGCTAGAGAATCAATATCCAAGCGGCAGTTCTTACTAGAAAGGAAAATTGCTTGTAATCAGAATGCTGGCAATCTGGTGAGATGGTGGACTCAGTGCCCCATAGAATCCTTTCCCAAGATTCTTTTTGGTCATCAAAGCTTTTTAAAGGAAAAAGGGAAGTAATCAACTAATCATTGATAGAGGGGGTCACTTGGCAGACTTGTCAACTTCTTGTGATTGTCCTCTGGATGTTACCTTGTTCACACAGTGAGATTAATGAAGGGGAAGCTAGGAAAGAGATCTGAGTATTTGTTAATTACTTATTCTTCATTTCTATTTATTTGATCTATGGTAAGAGCCAACAGTTTACGTAATGTACCCTATGATCAAAAGATTTGAAAGGTGTGCTTGAGTCAGAGATGAGCAGAGTGTGGCGATGCCTTGTTTATGGCTAATTACAATGTAGCTTTCCTAAACTGACATGAAAAAGGGGTTTCCTGTTGAGGGCAGGCTTCCCTCAAGGAGCTGCTTACACTTCTTCGACTTGAAATAACAAAATTGCTGTGCAGAGCACCCTTGGTTATAAGTTGCTTCCTTCAGCACTTTTTTTTTTATTATTACTTTATTCTATGTTACAGTACTGTATTGGTCTTGCCATACATTGACATGAATCAGCCACAGGTGTACACGATCTCCCAATGCCGAAGGCCTCTCCTACCTCGCACCCCATATCATCTCTCTGGATCATCCCGTGCACCAGCCCCAAGCATCCTGTATTGAACATAGACTGGCGCTTCATTTCTTATATGAGAGTATACATGTTTCAGTGCCATTCTCCCAAATCATCTCACCCTCTCCCTCTCCCTCAGAGGCCAAAAGTCCGTTCTATACCTCTGTGTCTCTTTTGTTGTCTCACATACAGGGTCATCTTTTCTATCTTTCTAAATTCCATATATATGTGTCAGTATACTGTATTGGTGTTTTTCTTTCTGGCTTACTTCACTCTGTATAATCGGCTCCAGTTTCATCCATCTCAATAGAACTGAGTCAATCAACTTGCCTGACTTCAGGCTCTAATACAAAACCACAGTCATTGAGACAGTATGGTACTGGCACAAAGACAGAAATATAGATCAATGGAACAAAATAGAAAGCCCTGAGATAAATCCACACACCTATGGACACCTTATCTTTGACAAAGGAGGCAAGAATATACAATGGAGTAAAGACAATCTCTTTAACAAGTGGTGCTGGGAAAACTGGTCAACCACTTGTAAAAGAATGAAACTAGATTACTTTCTAACACCACACACAAAAATAAACTCAAAATGGATTAAAGATCTAAACATAAGTCCTTCAGCACTTTAAATAAATTATCTACTCTTTTCTGTCCTGCAAAGTTTCTGTTGAAAAAATCAGCTGATGATTAGGTATTATGGGGGTACTCTTGAATGTGACTCTTTTTCTCTTGCCACCTAAAGAGTTTTATCTTTAATTTGTGCCATTTTAATTGTGATATGTCTTACTGTGAGCCTCTTTGTGTTCACTTTGTTGAGACACTCTTAGACCCGTGGACCTGAATATCTGTTTCCATCCCAGTTTAGGAAAGTTTATAGCCATAATTTCATCAAATAAGTTTTCTGTTCTTTTTCCTTCTCTTCTCCTTCTGGACCCCTGTAATGTGAATGTTAGAATGCTTGACATTGTCCTAGAGGTCCCTTAAACTCTCCTCACTTAGGGTTTTTTTTTCTTTTTCTTTTTTTCTGTTCTGTTTGGGTGATTTTCACCTTCCAGTTGCTTATGCCTTTTTCTATGTCACCTAATCTATTGTTAATTTCATCTAGTGTATCTTTTATTTCAGTTATTGCATAATTCAACTCTGATTAGCTCTATTTTTCTAGTTCTTTTTTTTTTTTT
>SJYC01001238.1:0-36545 GCA_006408675.1 Madoqua kirkii
ACACTTCTTCGACTTGAAATAACAAAATTGCTGTGCAGAGCACCCTTGGTTATAAGTTGCTTCCTTCAGCACTTTTTTTTTTATTATTACTTTATTCTATGTTACAGTACTGTATTGGTCTTGCCATACATTGACATGAATCAGCCACAGGTGTACACGATCTCCCAATGCCGAAGGCCTCTCCTACCTCGCACCCCATATCATCTCTCTGGATCATCCCGTGCACCAGCCCCAAGCATCCTGTATTGAACATAGACTGGCGCTTCATTTCTTATATGAGAGTATACATGTTTCAGTGCCATTCTCCCAAATCATCTCACCCTCTCCCTCTCCCTCAGAGGCCAAAATCCGTTCTATACCTCTGTGTCTCTTTTGTTGTCTCACATACAGGGTCATCTTTTCTATCTTTCTAAATTCCATATATATGTGTCAGTATACTGTATTGGTGTTTTTCTTTCTGGCTTACTTCACTCTGTATAATCGGCTCCAGTTTCATCCATCTCAATAGAACTGAGTCAATCAACTTGCCTGACTTCAGGCTCTACTACAAAACCACAGTCATTGAGACAGTATGGTACTGGCACAAAGACAGAAATATAGATCAATGGAACAAAATAGAAAGCCCTGAGATAAATCCACACACCTATGGACACCTTATCTTTGACAAAGGAGGCAAGAATATACAATGGAGTAAAGACAATCTCTTTAACAAGTGGTGCTGGGAAAACTGGTCAACCACTTGTAAAAGAATGAAACTAGATTACTTTCTAACACCACACACAAAAATAAACTCAAAATGGATTAAAGATCTAAACATAAGTCCTTCAGCACTTTAAATAAATTATCTACTCTTTTCTGTCCTGCAAAGTTTCTGTTGAAAAAATCAGCTGATGATTAGGTATTATGGGGGTACCCTTGAATGTGACTCTTTTTCTCTTGCCACCTAAAGAGTTTTATCTTTAATTTGTGCCATTTTAATTGTGATATGTCTTACTGTGAGCCTCTTTGTGTTCACTTTGTTGAGACACTCTTAGACCCGTGGACCTGAATATCTGTTTCCATCCCAGTTTAGGAAAGTTTATAGCCATAATTTCATCAAATAAGTTTTCTGTTCTTTTTCCTTCTCTTCTCCTTCTGGACCCCTGTAATGTGAATGTTAGAATGCTTGACATTGTCCTAGAGGTCCCTTAAACTCTCCTCACTTAGGGTTTTTTTTTCTTTTTCTTTTTTTCTGTTCTGTTTGGGTGATTTTCACCTTCCAGTTGCTTATGCCTTTTTCTATGTCACCTAATCTATTGTTAATTTCATCTAGTGTATCTTTTATTTCAGTTATTGCATAATTCAACTCTGATTAGCTCTATTTTTCTAGTTCTTTTTTTTTTTTTTAAGTTCTCATTGTGTTCCTCTATTTTTCTCCTGAGTTCAGGGCTTGTTCTTATTACTATTGCTTTGAACATGTTATCAGGTAAGTTATTTATCTCCTTTTCATTAAGGATTTTTTCCCCTGGGGTTTTATCATGTTCTTTCATTTGAAATAGTCTATTGTTTTCTCTTTTTGTTTGACTTTCTCTGTGTCTGTGAAACTAGGTGAAACGGTGACCTATCCAGGTCTGGAAGTCATGTCCTTACGTGAGAGTGGTCCTTTGTGGTCTGTGCACCCAGCGTCTTGTTGGCAGAGCTGGATCTGAAGAGCGTATAAGCCATGTCTTCCTCCAGGGTGAGGTGGCAGCCTGTGACTTGGTGGGAGGTGGGGCTGGGGTCTGATTGCCTGTAGCCAGAGCCAGGTGTGAGCGGGGATGTCACCTGGGCTCGATGGTGCTCACCACCTTATGGTGGGGCAGGTATGACCGAGGCCTGCACTTCTGACCTGGCTCCATTTTCCTTGGTGGGGTTGCTGCTTTTGCAGGGAGCAGTGCCAAAGGAGGAGCTGAAGTCCGGTGGATTCTGGTGGGTGTGCTTGGGTAGTCCCGGCAGGCCAGTCACAGCGAACAGAGGTTGTCAGTCTGCTATCTCTGCTCTGTGACTGAGAGCAATCAAGCCTGTTTATGCACTCTTTCAAGAGCAGAGTCTCAGTGACTTCCTACCTTCTGGTGAGCCCCACTGGTCTTAAAAGCAATTAAGGGAACTCTTCTTCCTGATTCCAGACCTGAGATTTAGGAAGACTAATCTGGGGCTCAAAGGATCCTGGAGCTTGTGATAGCCTCTTCTTCTGGGTCACCTGTTAGGAGAATGGGTCCCAACAAGATCATCCCTCTTCCCCTCATGTAAGACTTTGTTCAGTTCTCTCCTTACAGTCTTGATGATGAGTCATTCTGCTAGTCTTCAGACTATTCCATGAGAGTTGCTCTGTATGTGATCATAGTCTTGATGTGTTTGTGGAAGGGTGAGCTCAGGGCTTTCTATTCTGTCATCTTGATCCCATCCTCCTAGACTTCTTAATTTATGGCACCCAAATTGGTCTTCATGATGGTTTTCTTTAGGGATAAGGTAAGTTTCTGGTACAATAGCTATAACTATTCTCAGGTATTTATCAATCACTTGGCCACCTCATGAGAAGAGTTGACTCATTGGGAAAAAACTCTGATGCTGGGAGGGATTGGGGGCAGGAGGAGAAGAGGATGACCGAGGATGAGATGGCTGGATGGCATCAGGGACTCGATGGACGTGAGTCTGAGTGAACTCCGGGAGATGGTGATGAACAGGGAGGCCTGGTGTGCTGCGATTTATGGGGTTGCAAAGAGTTGGACATGACCGAGTGACTGAACTGAACTGAAGGGAAAAAATAAATAAGAGAGACTATTTAAGTCAGTATCTGAGTCTATATGTATTTATCTATCCATATGTCTACGCATTGTGAGTTAGAAAAAAAGATATCAGTTGACGAATGTTAAAGGTAACGAGAAGGAGTGGAAGTATTCTATGGCCTCTGTAAAGAAAGATGTTAACTGAAATTTTAAGCATGAAAAAGACTTAAGAATGTGAAATGGTGATGAGGGAAATGTGAGTCTGTTTTTGGTTCTAAATTCTTAATTAGCTAGCATGTACATAAATAATAAGCAGAAAATGTGAGTCTTAGAAGTATTCTATCTAAGAATATTTGTGAGTTACTGGGAGTGTACTTGGACGGTGAATCCTCTCAGTAACTAATCTTATATTCAGTGTTCATTTGACTACGTCTACTCTGATTCCAAGAGAACAATCTGCTGCCTGGTCACTTTTGTAGCTGCTCAGATGTAGTGATTTGGAGGGGAAAATGGCTTAGTATTACTCAATCATGACATCATAGTAAGAGAAAGTTACAATATTGATGTTAACTTTTTTAGGTGAAGTCACCTAAGCACACCCTTTTATATTATAGATGAAGCAGAGTCAGGGAGGTAAAATGACTTGCTCAAAATCATACAACTAGTCATGGAATTAAAACCAAGAATTTCCAAGGCTTTTTGACTTTGAGATTGAACAAGAGTTAAATACAAAGATAAGCTTAGTTTGAGATGTCTGGATTTACAGATGATATATTGGAATACTTTGTTAATTGTGTCTGAATTTCAAGGAAATGGGCTAATTCAAAGGATACAGATGTCAGAACTATTAAAATATAAATAAGTGTGAAGGATATCTTTAAAAAGGGCACTTAGTTATCTTAAATTTAACTTAAAGGAGGAAATGCACACCAGTGTGAGCTGTGCCTTGGCTGTCAACATTATATTATCTTGTTCAAAATCCTATTCACCCAGCTTCTGCTCTGTTATTATAGCAGGATACACCCCACAAAACAGCTTGCAAGATTCATCTGTCCATTTATCCAATAATGTTTCTTGCCAGACTGTATTTTAGGTGTCACAAATAATATGGTAAACAAAGTATATAAGTTCCTGCTTTCAGGTAGCTAGATTTATAATTGAGAGGATAAAAAAAATCCCCAAATTAGTAAATAAATTGACCAAGCAAATCCATATAGTGGTAACATTTCTGAAAGAAATAAAAGGGAGTGATATAACACTGATGTGTCTACACAAGGTAGTTAGTAAAGGATTTACTTAAAGGTAACACTGAAACTGAATCCTGAATGACCTTTTGGACAAAAAGCATCCCAAACATGGAAATGATCCCAACCCCAATTGCATTCAAAAGAGAGAAAAAAAACCAGTGTGGAGGAGCCCAGTGGACAGGGAGAGAATAACATGAGACAGACATCATGAGAGGGACAGACAGGGAGCTGATCCCAAAGGATCCCACATGAGGGTCCCGTGGTAACAGACTTGGATTTTAGTTCAAATGCAATGGAAAACCATGAGGGAGTTTAAAGAAAGAGAGTGACTCGACTTGATTTATGTTTCAAAAAGGTGACTTTGGCTTCTAAGTTGAAAACAAACTTGTAGGCAGGAATGGAAGCACTGAGATCAATTAGAAGCTACAGCAGTTGGTCCCCAGGGTAGATGGTGGTGCTTGGGCTACAGCTGTCACAGCAGAGATGCAGAAGGGCATATGGAATTTACAGAGTATGTTTTGGCAGAAGAATTGATTCGATTTCATGTATGGGGGTAATGGAGAATAAGGAGGGATGAATGGGAAGGATTGAAAATTAGATCTAGGCTTGGGCTTTAGAACAGTTTTTGGGTAGTAGTGCCATTTAAGAAGATAAGAAAGCCTGCAAAGAAATCAAGAGATCTCTATGGGCATATCCAGTTTCAGATATCTTTTAGGCAGTTAGAATAGGAAAAAGAAGTCCAAGATGGGGGTTAGAGAAAGAGATGACTAGAAGAGCCAAGCAGAGGCTAACCAAGAAAAGAAAAAGCTCAGGAAAGAGAAAACCACAGCCTGAACTGAGAATTTTCAGCAGGAAAAGATGCCCTGGCACACTCCTTCCCCTGACTGGCCTTCAGCATATGCCCTATTAACCTTTCCTTTCCCAATTGGTCTCAGGTACAAGCCCTATTTTGCATGGGGCACAACAAATTAGGTTTGGGGGACTGCTTAAGGGAAGGAACAAATAACAAAAAAAGGGAAACCAAGATCAGTTGAGATCATTCATAGAGGATTTGGTCCACTCTCATGCCTTAAGAGTATACTGTTTGCAGCTTGCTTAGTAAATCCTGCTTGCTTGAGCTGTCTTAGTCTGTCATTTCAATTCTTTAATGCAATAAGATAAAGAATGAGGGGGGAAAAACCAAGCTGACGTATCTGTTACTCATCCACATAGAGATGTCAAGTAGGAAATGATGAGTATATCAGCCTGGAGATGTGTGGAAAGACTGAGGCAGAGATATAAGAAGTCATGTGGCTGGATGAGTTATCTTAGTGAGATAAAGTAGATGCAGGGGTAAGAGGGCTTAGGAGCAAGCCAAGGAGGAAGAGTGAAAGCTCGCCAACATTTTGGTGTTGAAAAGAGAAACAGAAAAGGAAATTAATGAGATACAGGCCAGAAAAAACAAATTATTAATAGGGAACCACAAAAATGGAGCTTCTGATATTTTTCTTTAGGTGGTCCTCATGCAATATGATTTTTGTTTGGGTTTGGCTTCTGGCATTTTAATATTGGGTAAATAGCATCTTTAATTTAAGCAGTAAACACTTTTACTCTATTATGGGATGAATTGTGTATCCCCAGAATTTTCATGTTGAGTTCCGAGCTTCTGGTACCTCAGAATGTGATTGTTTTGGGAGATAGGGTCTCTATAGAGGTTCAGTTCAGTCAGTTCAGTTCAGTCGCTCAGTCGTGTCTGACTTTTTGCGACCCCATGAATCGCAGCACACCAGGCCTCACTGTCCATCACCAACTCCAGGAGTTCATTCAAACTCATGTCTATTGAGACGGTGAAGCCATCCAGCCATCTTATTCTCTGTCCTCCACTTTTCCTCCTGCCCCCAATCCTTCACAGCATGAGTTTTTTCCAGTGAGTCAACTCTTTGCATGAGGTGGTCAAAGTGCTGGAGTTTCAGCTTTAGCATCAGTCCTTCCAAAGAAATCCCAGGGTTGATCTCCTTTAGAATGGATGGTTGGATCTCCTTGCAGTCCAAGGGACTCTCAAGAATCTTCTCCAACACCACAGTTCAAAAGCATCAATTCTTCGGCACTCAGCCTTCTTCACAGTCCAACTCTCACATCCATACGTGACCACAGGAAAAGCCATAGCCTTGACTAGACAGACCTTAGTCGCCAAAGTAATGTCTCTGCTTTTGAATATACTATCTAGGTTGGTCATAACTTTCCTTCCAAGAAGTAAGCGTCTTTTAATTTCATGGCTTCTGTCACCATCTTCAGTGATTTTGGAGCCCCCCAAAATAAAGTCTGACACTGTTTCCACTGTTTCCCCAACTATTTGCCATGAAGTGATGGGACCAGATGCCATGATCTTCGTTTTCTGAAAGTTGAGCTTTAAACCAACTCTCCTTTCACGTTCATCAAGAGGCTTTTTAGTTCCTCTTCACTTTCTGCCATAAGGGTGGTGTCATCTGCATATCTAACATTATTGATCTCTCTGCCGGCAATCTTGATTCCAGCTTGTGCTTCTTCCAGCCTAGCATTTCTCATGATGTACTCTGCATATAAGTTAAATAAGCAGGGTAACAGTATACAGCCTTGATGTACTCCTTTTTCTATTTGGAACCAGTCTATTGTTCCATGTCCAGTTCTCACTGTTACTTCCTGACCTACATATACGTTTCTCAAGAGGCAGGTCAGGTGGTCTGGTAGACCCATTTCTTTCAGAATTTTCCACAGTTTCTTGTGATCCACTCAGTCAAAGGCTTTGGCATAGTCAACACGCAGAAATAGATGTTTCTCTGGAACTCTCTTGCTTTTTTGATTATCCACTGGATGTTGGCAATTTGATTTCTGGTTCCTCTGTCTTTTCTAAACCAGCTTGAACATCTGGAAGTTCACGGTTCACGTATTGCTGAAGCCTGCCTTGGAGAATTTTGAGCATTACTTTACTAGCATGTGAAATGAGTGCAATTGTGTGGTAGTTTGAGCATTCTTTGGCATTGTCTTTCTTTGGGATTGGAATGAAAACTGATCTTTTCCAGTCCTGTGGCCGCTGCTGAGTTTTCCAAATTTGCTGGCATACTGAGTGCAGCACTTTCACAGCATCATCTTTCAGGATTTGAAATAGCTCAACTGGAGTTCCGTCACCTTCACTAGCTTTGTTCATAGTGATGTTTTCTAAGGCCCACTTGACTTCACATTCCAGGATGTCTGGCTCTAAGTGAGTGATCATACCATTGTGAAGATCTTTTTTGTACAGCTTTTCTGTGTATTCTTGCCACCTCTTCTTATATCTTCTGCTTCTGTTATGATACTTAGTCAATAATCCTTGATGGCTCAGACTGTAAAGAATCTACCTGCAATGCAGGAGACCCGAGTTCAATCCTTGGGTCAGGAAGATCCCTTGGAGAAGGAATTGACTACCCACTCCAATACTCTTGCCTAGAGAATTCCATGGGCAAAGGAGCCTGGTGGGTTACAGTCCATAGGGTTGCAAAGAGTTGGACACAACTGAGGGACTAACACTTTCAACACTTTCAGGTTACAATTAAATCATCAAGGTGGGGTCTAATATGGTATTATTGACATCCATGCTGGAAAAGAGTTAGACAGGGGCATGTGTTTATAGACAGAAAAGACCACATGAAGACACAGTGAAGAGGTAGCCATCTGAAAGCCAAAGAGTGAGGACTCCGAAGAAATCCTCTCCGCTGACACCACCATCTTGAAATTCTAGCTTTTAGAACTTTGAGAAAAGATGCTTCTATTGTTTAAGTGATTCAGTTTATGATATTTTGTTTGTAAGCCTTATCAAATACATATCCCTTGTCTTTATTTTTCTCTGGCACCTGAAGTTACCAAAGGCTCATTGAAAGATATGTAACCTTTTGTTAGTTCAAGTATAAATTTAGCTAGAGTAAAACAGTCCCCCGGGAATAGACATGTTAGAAGTTTACTTTTCTTCCACTTAAGAGTTTGGGTATCAGCTCAGAGCTGGTGTTAAGGACCCAAGTTCTTTCTAATAATTTTCTCTTCCATCTTCGAGGTTTTTCTCCATTCTCATGATCTCAGGTAGTTCACCTCGGTGTCTACATTTCAAGAGGAAGAATGGGCACCACCTGTCCTTTGTGGAAGTGACCTGCAAACTACGCACATGACTTGCCTTTATACACATCAGCCAGGACTTAGTCACACAGCCATGCCTGCTTTAAGAGAAGCTAGGAAGTGACGCTGAATGAAAAATGGAGATTCTACTATTGGAGATAAAGAGGATTTTTTTTTTCCAAAAACAGCTTTATACAATAAAAGGTGAATTTAGTCACTTTGCTTTTATCTTATCACAATATTACTTCTAAATATTATGAAACTAAAGCAAGTTTCTTTTCTAAATATTTGTCCTCTACTATAGATAAGAGAACCACATCCAATTGTTATCCTTTTCTATCTACCCAGTCATGACATACTAGAAAGTAAAGTGAGGCTTTGTCCCTGTTTCATGATTTTCTCACTTATAAAATTATATTTGATCAGATTGTCTTTAAAATTTCTGTTGATAAAATTTCTATAAATCTATGCTATGAAACACACATAACCTACATATAAGCAGTTGAGAAATGAGGTATGTCAATGTAATTTTCCTGTTTCAATATTATGGGGAATTATTTGTTTTCAAATATTTAGTCATGCAGTTCTTAAATAACTCTTTTTAAAAATTAAAAAAAAAAAATTCCAGAAGAAAACATTCAAAATATTGCCAACTATTCTAGTCTGTTTGTACATACTATCCACAAGGGGGCAGTAGTAGAGAAATTTCCCTATAATTTTCTCAGGCTCAAAGAACCAGAAACTCAAACCCAACAACAACAAAACCCCATCACAGTGTTTGGAGAAATGTCACCCAGTAAGTAATGTTTTTTCTCTTTAAGTTTCTCTCATACTGATAGTGCAAGAGGGACAGCATGTTTTGTTTGTCAGTATCAAAAGAGAAAAAAAAATGGTAATGCTTCACATGTGCAAAAGTAAAATTTCTCAATACCTCAAATGTATACAAAATATATAAGCATATGTTCATGCAGTCATTGAAGATCTAAACTCAAAAACTCCCCATACTTCCCGTGTTTATGCTTGATCAGCAGTAGTTGGACAGCTTAGGGCTCCTCTGCTGTTTCCAAATATAGGAATTTTATAATCAGCAATACATTCAGTTACTACTTAAACTGTATCGAAAGGGTGATTTTCATAGCATAGGCATAATATTTACTACGGAGTGTAATGCGTATTTCATAGTATAAAATAGCATATTTACCCTTTCAAAGTATTCATGTTGTGCTGTGCTTAGTCACTCAGTCACTCCTCACCTTCTCCAAAGAGATCAGTATCCATCTGTCAGACTGATTATGCTTTCAGAAGGGAAATCATTAGACTTTCCAGGAATTGTTGGGCATTGGTTCTGAATAGACTCTAATTCCTTGTCAGGCAAATTGTCATTGTGGTCCATGAATCAGAGCAAAGCTTCTGGACGTTGGTTGATTAGTGAGGTTTTGGCCTGGGTCCATCTTATTGTGTACGTGTTAGGTCCTTGGACTAACCTTGTGCTTATTTTATCAATTTGGAATTCATAGTTGGATTAGATATTCTGTCAGATGTCTGAATCTTCACACTGTTAATTGATCTGTGGTTTGAGGGCCATTATGGGCACAAATACAAACTACTTTAACAGTCTAGTTGGCGAAGTTTTTCTAAAGGATCTGTAAATTAGTAAATATTTAAGATTTTATGGGTCAAGATAGTCTCTGTCATGAAGCAAAATTCTCTTGGTGGACAGAAATTTGGACTGGAGGAAAAGAAGCCAGATCAGGTCCAGAGAGAACGTCAGGTGTGAGTCTGTCTCAATGAAACACTCAGCGGATGCTACCGGCCGCTTAGAAGTGGAGGTAACCTTGCAGATTTGCCCCAAGTTGGGAAGAAGGGGGCTATGACTTCATACCCTTCTGTTAATCCAGCTATTGAGTATTTCCCACCCCGGGAAGGGGGCACAGCTGTGGAGGAGGCAGCTCTCTTCTGCTGAAACCATGATTGCCGTTGACTGGCATCTCAGGGAAGGCTGGCTTTATGGGCAGACTCAGATACCACATATTCAGCAGTGCCCCACACTTGGTTTAATTCTCCATTCTCACCACTTCAAAACTTTTGATAGTATTTGAATAAGGGGCCCCACATTTTCTTTTTGCACTGGGCCCCACAAATTATGTAATTTAGCCTGGCTAGTGACTGTGTGTAGATTTCAGTGGCTGGGATCATGGGTCCTTACTAACAGGGGATTTGGCTAATATATTATGCTATTTCTAGTATATGAATATATAGGACTGCTTCTAATGAAAAATCACGTACAGCAAGCAAATAGGATAACTAAACTCATTAGAAAGAAAAGTTTCCATTTCTTTTCTTTAATTGAGTTCTGTTCCATTCTCTGGCTTCCTGAAATACAAGATTTGGTATCTTAAGTTGTTATACACTTATTTGGTTTTCTTTATAGGAATTAGAACTTAAGTAAACAACAACAACAAAAAGGAATTGCATGCAGCCTGATGTCTGTTCAAGACTGTGGCCTTGTCCATTGTTTGGTTTAAGGTCAGCTCAGTGAAAAAGCAACACTGGAGGAAAGAAGGAGGCATTTGCTTTTTCTGAGTAGTTAACTTGCTGGGAATTGTTTTGCATTGTTCAATATGGGAATAGTGCATTAAACAACAAAACAAAGCAAAGACCTGTTTTTCTTCATCTTTCCTTATCAGCTTAGGACATTTTTCTCAGATTCTCAGCTTTGTATTGAGTTCGACTTTTGATTTTTCTTTTGTTTTACTCAGAATTCTTTTTTGAAAATTGCTATAGATTTAAGATATTAATGGACTGTTCAGGAGGAAAAAAACAGGATAGAATAAGGTCCCCTGAATATCTTCACAGTAAATATATATTCTGTAAATTTGTGGGTGGAAAATTTACCATTTGAGATTTTGGAGAAATATTACTACTGAATTCTGTGTCTGCCAAATTGCTTGTTTTGAGAAAGAACCCTGACATGGATATTTATATAATAAAATGCCAGCTTTCATTCAGGTTAAATCCTTCATTAAATATCTAATTCTGGTCTATCTAATCATTTTGAATTGAGACAAGTCTCTTAGTACCATTCGCAGTTAGTGTCTGACTCTTTGTGACCCTATAGACTGTAGATCACCAGGCTCCTCTATCCGTGGGATTTCCTAGGCAAGAATACTGAAGTGAGTTGCCATTTCCTTCTCCAAACACTATTCATAACAGGGATATAGTACACTGATTATTTTTATAATGAATTTTATATTGAAAATATAATGATCTTGAAAATATACCTAAGGTAATAGGTGACATTCTGAGATGGCTGAAAAATTGAGCCAAAGGCTGGTTTATGGCTTAAATATTACAGTTTTCATGAAAATTGCTTGAGCATAAGAGCTTGTAGATAATCTGTTCTCTGATGTCAGGGAGAACAAAGGACAGAGTAAGGCAAGCAGTGGAGTTGGCATATAGTTAAGAATAAAAAATGAAATATAGGACAAAGTCAAGGGCCAGGAAAGGAGGTGATCTAGTGTGATGACCAAAAATATAGACTCTTGAGTCTTGCTTCCTGGGCTCAAATTCTAGCTTTACCACTTTGTAATGTTGTTAATTTAATTATTGCCTTCTCCTCCACCATATTTTAGTTTTCTCATGTATAAAAGTGATATCTACTTCATGGGCTATTAGGAGTAATAAATGGCTTAATACACATAAAACACATAGAAAACACCTGGCGTATACCTGCCATATTAAGAGGTTGTTTTTTAGTTTATGAAGTATGATCAACAAATAGAATAATAATGTACTTAGAATACTATGTGATGATCTGATACATGTGCATGCATGGTGAGTCGATTTAGTTGTGTCCCACTCTGTGAGACCCCAGGAACTGCAGTTTGCCAGGCTCTTCTATCCATGGGGTTCTCCAGGCAAGAATACTGGAATACGTTGCCATGTCTTCCTCCAGAGAATCCTCCTGACCAGGGACCAAACTCATGTCTCAGGTCTAACTGCACTGGCAGCGGGGTTCTTTGCCACTAGCATCACCTGGGAAGCCCTTGATATATGTATACACATCAAAGAATTTCACCATTAAGTTAGTTAACACATCCATCACCCAATATATTTACTCTTTTTCCTTCTTTCTTCCTTTCTTCCCTCTTTTCTTTCTTTTTTTTTATTGGTGGAAACACCAATTCTCCTCTCAACAGATTTTATTTACACAATAAGTATTATCAGTTATAATCACTGTGTGTATATTAAACCCTCAGACCTTATTTATCTTTTAACAGAGTTGTACCCTTTGGTCAACCTCTTTCTAAATTTCCCCCTCCCAGGCTCTTGCAACCTAGTCACTGCTTCTATGAGTTAACTTTTTTGTTTGTTCATTTGTAATTCCACTATAAGTGATAGGATGCAGTATTATCTTTCTTTGCCTGGCTTATTTCACTTAGCCCTACAAGTCATGCAACTTTTCACAAATGTCAGGATTTTCTTATTTTTTTAAAGCTGAATATTATTCCATTGAGCATGCTTAATATGTATATGTCCTGTTTTCTTTACCCATTCCTCCTTTGATGAACCCTGAAGTTGTTTCCATGTTTGGCTATTGTGAATAATATTGCAATGGACATGAGAGTACAGACATCTCTTCAAACTAATAATTTAATTTCCTTAGGATATATACTCACACACAGAAGTAGAATTGCTGGATCATACCATAAGACTATTTTTAGTTTCTTGCAAAATATCCATACAATATTCCATTGGGGTTATACCAGTTAACATTCCTATCAACAGTGTACGACGGTTCCACTTTCCCCACATCCTCACCAACATTTGTTATTTCCTGTTATTTTTTTTCAGTGATAGACATCCTAACTGGTATGAAATGATTTCTCATTGTAGTTTTTATTTTCATGTCCCTGAAGATTGATTGATGTGGAACATATTTTCATGTACATTTTGGCCATTTGTATGTCTTTCAAAGAACAAATATTTGGGAAATTGTTGGCTTAGACCCCTTGGCTTGTAAGTTGGGCTATTTAAAAAACTTGATTTTGCTGTTCATTTTTGGGTTCTCTATATATTTTGGCTATTAAGCCCTTAATCAGATATATGACTTTTTTCTATTTGTCTGAAAAACGCCTTTGAAATCTTGGTAGGGATTGCATCAAATCTGTAGATTGCTTGGGTTAGTATTTTAACAATACTAACTCTTTCAATTCATAAACATGAAAAATATTTCCACTCATTTGTGTATTCAGTTTCTTTGAAATGGATGCTTATAGTTTCCAGTGTACAGATCTTTCACTTCCTTGACTAAATTTACTCCTAAATGTTTTAATGATTATGATGCTATTATGATGCTATTATAAATGGGAGCATTTTTAAAATTTCTCTCTCCAATAGTTCATTGCTGTCGCATAGAAATGCAACCAAATTTTTATGTTGATTTTACATCCTGCAATGTTATTAAATTAGTTTATTAGTTCCAACACTTCTGTGTGTGTGTGCAACCTACAAATAGGGACAGTTCTACTTCTTGCTTTCCAATTTGGATTCCTTTATTATCCTGTCCCCCAACTCACCAGGTGGACTTCCAGTCCAATTTTGAATATAAATGACAAGAGTAGACTACCTCGTCTTGTTCCAGAAAAGCTTTCAGCCTTTTATTATAATGTTTGCTGTGAGCTTGCAATATGTGGCCTTTATCGTTTTGAGGTACATTCTTTTTGTACTCAGTATGTGAAAGTTTTTATCATGAAACAATGTTGAATTTTGTCAAACAGTTTTTCTCCATCAATTGAGACAATCATATGAGTTTTATCCTTCATTTGTTAAATAGACATCCTAACTGGTATGAAATGATTTCTCATTGTAGTTTTTATTTTCATGTCCCTGAAGATTGATTGATGTGGAACATATTTTCATGTACATTTTGGCCATTTGTATGTCTTTCAAAGAACAAATATTTGGGAAATTGTTGGCTTAGACCCCTTGGCTTGTAAGTTGGGCTATTTAAAAAACTTGATTTTGCTGTTCATTTTTGGGTTCTCTATATATTTTGGCTATTAAGCCCTTAATCAGATATATGACTTTTTTCTATTTGTCTGAAAAACGCCTTTGAAATCTTGGTAGGGATTGCATCAAATCTGTAGATTGCTTGGGTTAGTATTTTAACAATACTAACTCTTTCAATTCATAAACATGAAAAATATTTCCACTCATTTGTGTATTCAGTTTCTTTGAAATGGATGCTTATAGTTTCCAGTGTACAGATCTTTCACTTCCTTGACTAAATTTACTCCTAAATGTTTTAATGATTATGATGCTATTATGATGCTATTATAAATGGGAGCATTTTTAAAATTTCTCTCTCCAATAGTTCATTGCTGTCGCATAGAAATGCAACCAAATTTTTATGTTGATTTTACATCCTGCAATGTTATTAAATTAGTTTATTAGTTCCAACACTTCTGTGTGTGTGTGCAACCTACAAATAGGGACAGTTCTACTTCTTGCTTTCCAATTTGGATTCCTTTATTATCCTGTCCCCCAACTCACCAGGTGGACTTCCAGTCCAATTTTGAATATAAATGACAAGAGTAGACTACCTCGTCTTGTTCCAGAAAAGCTTTCAGCCTTTTATTATAATGTTTGCTGTGAGCTTGCAATATGTGGCCTTTATCGTTTTGAGGTACATTCTTTTTGTACTCAGTATGTGAAAGTTTTTATCATGAAACAATGTTGAATTTTGTCAAACAGTTTTTCTCCATCAATTGAGCCAATCATATGAGTTTTATCCTTCATTTGTTAATGTAGTGTATCACATTAATAGATTTACCTATGTTGAACCATTTTTGCATTTCAGAAATATATCCCTCTGGATCATGGCATACAATCCTTTTAATGTGTTTCTGAATTTAGTTTGTAATATTCTGTTAAGTATTCTTTTCACTCATGCTTATTAGAGTTGTTGGTTTATAATTTTACTTTGTTGCGCCCTTGTCTGGCTTTGCTATTAGAGTGATACTGACCTCTTAAACGAATCTGGGAGAGTTCTTTTATCTTCTGCTTTTTGGAAGAGTTTGAAGATTGATGCAAATTCTTCTTTAAATATTTGGTAGTATTCACCAGTGAAGTTATTTGATACTGAATTTTTCTTTGTGGGATATTTTAAAATACTAATTCAATGTGCTTGTTAGTAATTGGTGTTAAATTTTCTTTTCTTCATGATTATGTCTTGGTAGAGTGTGTGATTCTAGGAATTTATCTATGTCTTCTAGGCTGTCTAATTTTTGGTGTATGATTGCTTACAGTAGCTTCTTATGATTCCTAGTATTTCTCTTTTAGCCGCTGTAATGTCTGCTCTTTCTTTTCTGATTTCATGTATTTTAGTCCTCTCTCTTTTTCTCTTATTTAGTCTGTCTAAAGTTTTAACTAATTTTCTTAGTTGACTGATGTGTATGAGTCACTCCGCTAGTTTCTGGGTTTCTCTTTGCAAGGAACTGTTTTGTGTTTTGCTGTGCATTTGGTGTCTCTGTGGGAGGAGTGAAAATGAGGTGCCTCCTATGTTACCATCTTTATGTATTGTTGCTTTTTCATTGTTAAAAGGAAGAAAATGCTAATATATCAAGCACTTTACACACTTTGGCCCATTTCATTCTTTCAGTAGTATAGAAGCATAAACGTTTTTTTGCAAATGGAGAAACCGAGGCTTAGATTTAATAGCTTGTTCACAGCTAGGCAAATTGTCAGTGACAAAACAGAGATTCACCCCACGTAGGATTATGTCATTCTCTTGCATCAAACTCCTCAGTGGCACTCTTGGTGGTAGAATTAAGGTGAGATTTAATAATACAATTTCCATTAAAGTCATTTGTAGGATATAAACAAATTTTATTCAAGCTGTGTATATTGGTTAATTTTGTTGAGTTGTGATCTTTGTTCACAGATATCTTCATTTATGTAGATTAGTTTGAGATAAGTACAAGTGGACAGTTAAGAACTTAAGAACTGACTGCCTGAAAATAAGATGCTGTGTGGCAAGGGTTGGTGTCAATTAGAGTTGCAGTGACATCTGCCTTGGTAGTCCCCTGAGTCTGCTGGCTTGTGTGTTTTGGGGGACTAGAGAGAAACCTGGGGAGTTTGGCAAACTAACACTGGCTGCAGACTCTTCCCCATCTACTAAGGAATGTCACATCATCTGTTTCTACAAGAATGGGGTTGTGGCCATTGACTTGCTGACCTACAGTACACTCTGAAAGGAACTCAGGATGAAGAGCTGAATAGGAACTCATGCTTTGGGAATCAGGCAAAACAGGCCCTTAGATAAGAAATGTTTCAGTCAGAGTTTTTAATGAACCTGATACTTGCATCTTTTTATACTTAGAAAAACACTAACACTATTCACTGAGATATCTGTTCCTTGTGACTACCAGTAACCTTCTACTGAAATGTATGCTTTATCACATATAACCCTCCATCAAAAATACATATATACTGGCCTCCCAAACTATATCTTTAGATCTGTTCCTCAGAGCTTTCTGGGTGGATATCTTTTGGGCTATAATCCTCAATAAGTTGCCAAATAAAACTGAAACTATCAGCTCTCATTCACATATTTTTATTTCAGTCAACATCCTTCAGTGTGGCCTCAGTTTTCTCAGAGTAAATGTGTACTGAGCTGTGTAAACCTGAACTGTGATACACATGTGAGTGTCAGTGGGTCCAGTCTGAAGGACCAGCACACTTCCATCTCATTTTTGCTCATAAACAACATTGCATTTGAGTGGGAAGACCGTACTTCCCAGTTTCCACAGGATGGTTCTGGTTTATGCCTGTTTTCCCAATGTATTGATGAGTAACACTGACTTCAGTTCTTAAAACTGTCCTAATTCCACTGAAAAATAAAATGATCATCTTACATATCTATTATCTGTAAGAGTTTCTGCCTTCCTTTCAGCTATTTCTTCGTTTGGTTCAACAATTATAATATGAACCTTTCTACCCATTTAGGTACAAACTAATTTTTTCACTTCCAAGTTATTTCCCATTTAAACATGTTTTAATTATTCAATCGACATGGTCTTCTATTTGTGAAAATTCTCTGGGCATCTTGACTTGGGATAGAATGCACCAAAACTATTTCCACTAAAATTAACAGAAACATATTTTTTATTTAATGACTTTTCACTTAGCATCAGGGTTTTCAGAAATAAATTAAATCTGCTAAAAGAGAGACTACTATTCCTAGCACCGGCACACTGTGGGCACTCAAAAATAAATGTTAAATAAACTCTAAATGAATGAATAAATGATTGCAAATGCCCATATGCATCTTTACCACAGGATTTCTGGCTGACATTTGTAGCCTTGTTATTGTGTTTTGTATTCGCTGTTTTTCTATACCAGTCTCATCATGTTGTGGTTGGACTACTCCTTTGACAATAACCATTGGAAACTTTGAACACATAGAAAGCTATGACATATTAGGTCTGGAAATTATATGACACAGCTTGGGTCATGCACAAGATCATGCAAAGAGAAAGGGACCAATGGCCCTTCCTTAAGAGGTTGGCCCTATGTTTATGTGCATGTTTTGCATTCTATATGTGGTTCTTTGAAGCAAGAATCCTAGAAGTTTACATGGACCCTTAGAGATTGTGTGGCTCATAGCCTTTTGCAATAGTAAAACCAGGATCAAGAGAGTGAGACGTGATAATATTACTCACCCATAAAGAGGGATGAAATTGGGTCATTTGTAGAGATGTGGATGAAATAAGTGAGATGTCAGAAAGAGACAAACAACTATTGTATATTAATGTACATACGTAGAATCTGAAAAATATTTGGTATAGATGGACTTATTTACAAAGCAGAAATAGAGACACAGAAATGTATGGATACCAGGGGAGAAGAGGAGGTGGGATGAATTGGGAGATTGGGATTGTCATATATACACTATTGATACTATGTATAAAATAGATAACTAATGAAAACTCACTGTATAGCACAGGGTACTCTATAAAGGAAATCCAAAAAAGAGGGGCTATATGTATATGTTTAGCTGATTCACTTTGCTATTTAGTAGAAACTAACACAGTATTGTAAAGCAACTATGCGTGTGAGCTCTGTTGTGTCCAATTCTTTGCGACCTCATGAACTGTAGCCCACCAGGCCCCTCTGTCCATGGAATTTTTTAGGCAAGAATACTGGGGTGAGTGGCCATTTCTTACTGCAGGGGATCTTCTCAACTCAGGGACTGAACCCATTCTTCCTGTTCTTCCTGGATCGTCTGCATTGGCTGGTGGATTCTTTACCACTGTGCCACCTAGGAAGCCCAAAACTTCAATTAAAAGAAAAAAAAAAAAAGGTAAGGAATAGCTTCCTCCATGGTAGAGGCAGAAAGTCTAGTGTCTTTTACCTGTGTATTCAGTATTATTTCTGCCACATTTAGCTGTATATCAGCCGTGAGATTAAAAGACATTTACTCCTTGAAAAGAAAGTTATGAACAACCTAGATAGCATATTATAAAGCAGAGACATTACTTTGTCAACAAAGGTCCGTCTAGTCAAGGCTATGGTTTTTCCTGTGGTCATGTATGGATGTGAGAGGTGGACTGTGAAGAAAGCTGAGCACCAAAGAATTGATGCTTTTGAACTGTGGTGTTGGAGAAGACTCTTGAGAGTCCCTTGGACTGCAAGGAGATCCAACCAGTCCATCCTAAAGGAGATCAGTCCTGAGTGTTCATTGGAAGGACTGATTTTGAAGCTGAAATTCCAATTCTTTGGCCACCTCACTCGAAGAGTTGACTCACTGGAAAAGAGTGTGATGCTGGGAGGGATTGGGGGCAGAAGGAGAAGGGGATGGTAGTGGATGAGATGGCTGAATGGCATCACTGACTTGATGGACATGAGTTTGAGTTAACTCTGAGACTTGGTGATGGACAGGGAGGCCTGGTGTGCTTCGATTCATGGAGTTGCAAAGAGTCGAACACGACTGAGTGACTGAACTGGAACTGAAACATATATCACATTCCTAGCTGCTCTTTCATCCACAAACCATGACATGGATATCCCCAACAATATATATGCTATTGGACTGAAGTTAAACACTGAACTTCTGTTAAAAAAGTAGACATAAAAGTGCATTAATATTCATTCAAATTGATATAACCACCCAGCAACAGTAATATACAGAGCTCAAGCAATGAAATAAGAATTAGATGCACTTGATAAAGGAAAAGATTGATAAACATGAGTGGTCCAGAGACTCAAGAGAACTGGTCTCTAAGGGAGTCCCCTGCAGCGATGCTGGGTGACTAAAGGCCCTGGGCCGAATAAGTGAGTGAACTGGGCAGGAATAGGGTTACATAGGAGAGGAACTGGAGACTCCATTCTAAGCCTAAGTCTGGTGTGTGTGTGTGTGTGTGTGTGTGTGTGTGTGTGTGCTCTCAGTTGTATCTAACTCTTTGTTACCCCATGGACTGTAGTCCACCAGGCTCCTCTGTCCATGGAATACAGACAAGAATACTGGAGTGGGTTGCCATTTCCTTCTCCAGGGGGATTTTCTCAATCCAGCAGTCAAACCCACATCTCTTGCATCTCCTGCACTAGCAGGTGGATTCTTTACCAGCTGAGCCAGTGAGGAAGCCCAACATCTTGTAGTTAATTCCAAGCTTTAATAAAGATTAATTAAGTAAATAAATTCACTATAATTATTTATTGCACATTTGATACTGAATTCCATATTTTAATTGTTGTATCAGCTTTTCTTTGAGCATATGAACCTTGCTCTCCAACCTGCATCAACTTAATAATTATATTACAGATGCCTGCAGTGATTGGTGGGGTCCAGGTATAAGATTTCTCAAAGACACACAATTTTCTCTTCTTATGTTTTTCTGTGTGTTTGCGTGTGTGTGTGTGTTGTGTTTGTTTGTTTGTTTTACAAATTGTCCCTTTATCTTGCCAACCAAAATCCATTTTTGACAACAAATTTAACTGGCATTAAATACCTGAAAATCACCAATCATTTTTCTTTAGCCTGTTTTACATTAAGCTGCAAATTCCCCATCTGGTTGATTGGTATTAAAGTGCCATCAGTTATGAGGAGATCTCAGCATTTGGCTCCAAATCAATGGAACAGATTATAAGGGAAATTTAGAAAACAATATCTGTTGAAGGATAAGATGCATGAAAAATGCATATTATCATACTCCTGCTCTGACAAAGACTTTCAAAAACACTTGAAAAGAGAGATTTGCTGTTTCATTCATACCCTTGAAGATGGCACTGATGATATTAAAACTTTCTTCATTTTTACAAAGTCCCTGTAAGGGTTAATCTGTGAGGTCCAGCAGTTTTCTTGATTCCAGGGACATTATACTATTCTCAGGGCATGAACCCAAGAGGGTAGTGGAATTTGTGGAGACTAGTTCAGTCTGGGCTATCTGTCTCTCCACTGCACCAGCTCCCACAGTTTTGATTAAACTCAGTGTATAGTAATCTCGTCTACGTAATAAAGTAGTTATTGCATTTCTGATTTTCTTCCAAACATTTATAAAGGTCTACTCCAGGTTCTATTTGCGTAACAAGAATACTGTCCTAGGAGTTTTGAGAATAGCTGGGAAGATACAGTAAGTCAACACATGTAGAGGAAGACAGCAGAAGTGACCATCTGATCCTTAGTTAATGTGGCATTTTGTTTAAACAAGAGTAGGCTACTAATAAGTTTGGCCTATGTTATGTCAGAATACATCACAGTATCTTCACAGACACATAGTACTTTAATACAGTGGAACCTTTTCAGTCAGATGAGAAAGTATCAACCTTGGCTCTATCCACTGGCATTGTGACTTGACAAATATTGTTTATTCTCTCTGCATCTTGTTTTTTTTTTTTTCAGTTGTAAAACAAGAATAATAACACCTAAATGAATAGACATATATGCAGAACTTAGCAAAGGTTTACACTCTCAATAATGACCCAGATCTGCCTAATAATTCTGCTAACCATGTTTAGCTTTCCTTAAATATCTCATGGATATGCAAACCCCAGAAAAATTCTTAGTATATAATATAATTATATTTTGAAAATGTTGAACATCTTAAAGTGAATAGTACCTGAAATCTTCACAAGATTTTGCTACTGCAAAGTGGAATGTATCTAAATATTCAGTCACAATTGTTTTGTTTCGTTTTTTTTCTTCTCTTAGAATATAATGAGAATAAACCTCAGAGAACATAGGCAAATTTACCCAAGAAGGAATTTATAAGTCACCACGGAATGTTGACATCCTGCCTAGCAAAATCTGTGGCACAAACTTGGCATTCAAATTGCTTGTTGAGTATGAAATACAGTGTTTTTCTTTTTCTTTTTTTGTAATGATTTCTTATTTTGTTTGGCCCGTATACCAGATAAAGAGACAGAGTGTGAGAGAAGCTAAAGAGCTAGTTCAAAGTACCCAGCTTCTTTGGGCTGGAACCAGCATTCCAATGGAGGATTGATTCTCTGCCCTTTTATTTCCTCACTTAAAAAAAAAAATATTTATTTACTTATTTATTTATTTGGCTACATTGGCTCTCTAGTTGTGGTGCGTGGGCTGTAGAGTATGCGGGCTCCGTAGTCATGATACACAGGTTTGCCTGTCAGTATATGGGATCTTAGTTCCCTAACCAGAGACTGAACCCACATCCCCTGCAATGCAAGGCAGATGCTCAACCATTGGACCATCAGGGAATTACCATATCACTTATTTTTTTCTGGAATTCCTATAGTACAAATCTTAATATGCTTGATGTTGTTTCAGAAATTTCTTAAAATACTTTCCTAAAAAAACAAAAACAAAAAACTAACACTTTTCCTTTTCCCTGTTCAGTTTGTATGATTTCCACCACTCTTCCAGATAACTGATCTGTTTCTATCAGCCAATCTATGATTGATTCCTCCTAGTATTTTTTTATTTTGATATTTTATTATTCAGCTCTGGACTTCTCTGATGACACGAATGGTAAAGAACCTGTCTGCCAGTGCTGGAGACATAAAGACTTTGGTTCGATCCCTGGATCAGGAAGATCCCCTGAGGAGGGCATGGCAACCCATTCCAGTATTCTTGCCTGGAGAATCCCATGGACAGTGGATCCCGGCAGGCTACATATGGTCCATGAAGTTGCAAAGAGTCAAATAAGGCTGAAATGACATAGCACAGCACAGCATATTATTCAGCCTTAATTAGTTATTTTTAAATTTTCTAACCATGCCAAAATTCTCACTTTGTCCCTTCTCTTGGGGAGCATTTTTATCATCATTATTTTGAAGTCTGTTGAGTTGATCAGTTATCTTTATTTCATATATTTTTCCCCTCTTTTCTAACTCTGTCCTTTGTTTGGAACTTTGTCTCCTCATCTGCCTAATTCTTTGTGTCTACGTCTATGTATTAGGTTGGCTACGTTTCTTTCTTTGGAGAAGCAGCCTTATACAGGTTTCCCTGGTGGCTCAGACTCAGATTCACTCCCTGGGTCAGAAAAACCCCCTAGAGAAGGGAAAGGCAACCCACTCCATACTCTTGCCTGGAGAATCCCATAGACAGAGGAGCCTGGAGGGCTACAGTCCGTGAGGTCTCAAAGAGTCAGACATGACTGTGAGACTAACACTCTCACTTTCGACCTTACACAGGAGATGACCTTTGAGACTTAGCAGCACACGCCACTCTGGCCCCTGAGTAGATGCTCTAAGGGAGTCCTGTATATGGACTGTGTGTGCCCTCTGCTGGCAATCTGCCTACTGTTGCCCATGATAGGTGAGGCTGGCCCCTGACCTGGCCTGCTGTAATTCTCTCCCTCGTGCTGTGTCTGTGGTTGTGCTGGCGGGTGGGGCAGGCTTCTAGGGCAGCTTGTGGCAATGACCCATGGCCTGAGATTGTCCGTGGGTAGGGTAGGCACCTCCAGGCTGACTGTCTGGCCCCGTCCCACATGCTGCTGCAGGCCCACTGGTGGACAAGGCTGTCGTTAATTGTCTGGAGGGAGGATTCCAAAATGGCCCTTGCCAGCTGTGGTGTCAGCAAGGTAGAATAACATCTTCAACGTGGCTTCTTCTGGCCTCCCTGTGGCCAGGGAGACCCAGCTGCCTCCTGCTCTCTGGGGAGGTTTCCATGATCAGCAAGTAGGTCTGACCCAGGTGCCTTTCAAACTGCTGCCTCTGGGCTGGGATTTAGAGCATGTGAGGTCTTGTGTGTGCCCTGTAAAAGTGGTCTTTCTTCCCAGTAGCCCTCTGGGTTTCCTGAATGTGAGCCCTGCTGATTTTCAAAGCTGGATGTCCTTGGGACTCATCTTCCCAGTGCAGGACCCTTCAGCTGGGGAGCCTGATGTGGGTTTAGACCTTTTGCTTCTCAGGGAGGACCACTTGGGTGTGATATTCCTCTCATTTGTGGGTCATTAGCCCAGGCATGTCAATCCTGACTTGACTGCATCTTTACCCCCTTAATGGTCTCATTTGGCTCTTTATTTATATCTTTAACTGTGGAAACTTTTTTTCTGTTAGCCTAAAAGTCATTGTCATAGATAGCTGCTCTGTCAGTAATTGTAATTTTGGCATACCCATGGGAGGAGATGAGTTCAGGGTCTTTCTATTCTGCCATCTAGATTGCTCAGCTATGATTTTTAAATGACTGTACGTGGATATAGATTAATTTATTTAACCGTATCTTTATTGTTGAAGAGGTAAATTGTTCTCATAAAAGTTTATATAGATTTTACACAAGTAATACATTACCAAAGCTTCATTTAGAAATGGATTTATGAACACCAAGAAGGTGCCAGTACTTACCATCAAATTTAATTAAGTATGTTAGATTTAATAGAGGATAAAAATAAAACATGACCTATAGAAGTAAAACTAGAGTGTTCAGAGAGGTTACTCAGTTCTCAGATTCTTTTGTGGAGCCAAATTTACCTTTAGGTTCAAGGATGACTGTAACAGAAAAAAATGAATGCCACATTTTGCAAGAATAGGTCAGGGCCACAGGTTAGAGGAGACACTTTGAATGAGCAATATTTGGTGCTCAGAGATCCTGACTGCACAGGTTTTGTGAGAGTCTGTAGAACACACAAAAATTATATTTGGAGAATGGTTTTTGCCTTCTCCCTTTCCTGTCTCTGGGAGCCACACTGTTTTACAATGGGAAGGTCATTAGGACTAAAAAGGAATACATCACACTTGGTTTTGAGAAGTATTAACTTTTGAGGATACTGTGATACAATCTAATGCTTGGAAAAAATCAATTCAATGGATGTCATTAAGGTTTTTATGAAGTCTCTTTTCAACCTTCAACTCCATCTTTAATCTAGGCTATTTATGGACATAACTATTTGTTGTTGTTATTGTTTAGTTGCTAAGTCATGTCTGACTCTTTTTTGATACCATGGATGTAGCCCACCAGGCTCCTCTATCTGTGGATTTCTTCAGGCAAGAATACTGGAGTGGGAAGCCATTCCATTCTCCAGAGTGTCTCCCCAATTCAGAGACTGTACCCACATCTCCTGCACTGACAGGTGGATTCTTTACCATTGAGCCACTAGGGAAGCCCACCTAATTATTTACCTGTGCATTCACATCACTCAACTTGGTGGCATTTAGTGAACTGCTATTCCCTAAATTGGATCTGGGTTGGATTTGAATACTCTGTATGTAGGAGATAATTTTGAAATTATAGAGGTATCTCACCTTCACTTTTTACTATTGGTTCTCAGTTAGGGATGAGTTTTTCTCTCTTCTTCCCAAGGAACATTTGGTAATGTCTGGAGATATTTTTAGTTGCTACAACTCAGCATCTAGCAAGTAAAGATGAGGGACACTGATGAACAGTCTACAACACAAAGGACAGTCCCCACAGCAGAGAATTCGCCAGCTCTAAATATCAGTAACGCTGAGGCTGAGACACCATGCGGTGAGCAGTCCCATGTAACTAGTTTTCTAACAGGTTCTGATGTCATTTTAACTTATGACATATTTAGAAAATCTTATGCATTCTCAATAGATGTTGAGATGTAGGATGTGTTGAAGTGTAGGATGTCACTGTCCTTAAGACTTTTTGTGCAGGATTAAATAGATATTTATACACACATGTAAATACATATGTAATGGATTCCTTACTCTGTCAAAATTGATATTAGAAAGGTACAAACTGAGTGGCCTGTCTTGGATACCACACTTATACAATATTTTTTCTTACTTACATAAGCTATTCCACAGATTGGCAGAAAAATGGTGCTCTTCCCCCATAATTTTCAAATCACAGACTTTTATTTTCCTCCTAGAAACAGCGACCATGTCTACCAGCAGAGGCTGGTAGTGTGACTCAAAAGAACAGCCGTCAGATTCACAGCTTGAAGCAAAATGCTTTGATTGCAGAGGTCTTTTCTAATAAATGTGCTCCCTCTTTGCTAGGGCAGAAAATACTTGAAGTGGCAGAAAGTTGCCCCTGGCTGGTGAGGGAAGAGGAGGGATAACTTAACACTTACTTTTCCATCCTGACTTTTTATTCCTCTAGTTTTCTTTCTGCCTTCTATTTCCTAGAACTGTTAATGCTCAGCTTGGCTGGAATTAATGATGAGCCTTGGTTAGAAACCATCAGGATAAACTGTCACTTTATGCACATCCCACAGTTTTTCATTTTATGGTTTCCACTTGTCTCTCTCACTTCTCATCTACACTAGACACTAAGCACAATCAATCGGTGATTCCCAACTGTGAGTGAGAATTGGAATCAAAATGGGTAGATATTAGCATAAAGATTTCTAGAACCGCTTCACAGATATTTTGACTCTGGCATAGAGCCTCAGGATCCATATCATTAACAAACGGCCTTAGTAAATCTGAAATAATGCTACTGGAATTTATAATCCATTGCTCAAATATTCCAGAACTTTGTCCATAGCAGCCCCCACCCCACCTTCTGCCTAGACTACACTTTTAACCTCTTCTGTGGAGTCTTTCCTGAACTTCCCAGGCTGACTTAACCATTCCTACCTCTGTGTCTCCATAGCGCTTTTCTTACATGTCTGATATTAAAGCACAGAATGTAATAATGTAATAATGCACAGAAATTAATTTTGTTGTGTTATTTTACAGATCAGATTGTGAATTCCTAAAGGAATAAATACTTCTTAAAAGAACTACTACAAGACTACAATTTGTACCAAATTAGGTGTATCTCAAGCGTCACACAGAAATCCTGGAGGTTAGAGCTGCCGGTTATAGAAAAATTTCAAAAAATATTCTTCAAGTAACTTTTGCCAGTACTTATTTTGAAATTATTTTGGTTTTTAACTTCCTTCACAAAGACAAGTCCTCATTAACCTTAGGATTAACAGAAAGATTTGAACACATGATGAAATATATAATAGGTAATAAAACAGATATGTAAAACGATACTAATTAATACACATCGGAGAAGTCAATGGCAACCCACTCCAGTACTCTTGCCTGGAAAATCCCATTGGCAGAGGAGCCTGGTGGTCTGCAGTCCATAGGGTCACTAGGAGTCGGTCACGACTGAGCGACTTCACTTTGACTTTTCACTTTCATGCATTGGAGAAGGAAATGGCAACTCACTCCAGTATTCTTGCCTGGAGAATCTCAGGGACAGCGGAGCCCGGTGGGCTGCCATCTATGGGGTCACACAGAGTAGGACACGACTGAAGCGACTTAGCAGCAGCAGCAATACATACACATACATATGATTGTAGAAAAATACACTAAATAAACTGCAAACATACACTGTGAAAAACTTTTCAGTGTGATTAATTAAATCTGGGCGCTTTCCTGGTGGCTCAGATGGTAAAGAACCTGCCTGCAATGCAAGGGACCTGCGTTGGGACGATCTCCTGGAGAAGAAAATGGATACCTACTCCACTATTCTTGCCTGGAGAATCCCATGGATAGAGGAGCCCGTCAGGCTGCAGTCCATGGGGTCACAGAGTCAGACACGACTGAGTGACTAACACACAATTAAATCTGAGATATATTTTTCATATTGTAAGAACAACATAAATTTGAAATAAGAGGCTTTATCTCTGTTGAAAACTGGGGGAAATTTCCCTCTCTGCCTTATTCTTAGAGCATTTGCCACATAGAAAATAAAATTAAATACTTTCTCATCTCTTTGAAGTGCATATGAATTATTTTGAAGACCAGATAGGACTTTTATCAATTTTATAACCTAAAAATGACTTTCTCAAGAGCCTAGGAGCCATTTCTTTGAAATGAAAACATCAAGAGAGGTGGCACTCCTATCTTCCAGTTTCTGTGGGAAGGTAGGGGTCTAACTTCGTGGGTCCCTCACTGCAAGACAAAACTACCTCCCTTCCACAAAGATAGGGTGTTTATTTTTTCCTCTTGTTAATTCTAATTAGGTAACACAGATGATCACCACAATTACCAAGTAAAGCTAGGATGAATTAGGTGTGACAAATGAAGTTGCAAACTCCTCTCATTTAAGGACTGGTTATTGCTTGAAAACGTATACATTGTTATCTGCTCAACTGAAAAAAAAAAGGGGGGGGGGTAAAAATTCCTTCTGTTTTTGCAGTCACTTAGTTGATTGACTGTGATGTCTATCACATTCTGATTTAATGCTTATCCAGTGATGAAAGTGTTTTCTTTCTCTACTTATTTTGGGAAAGCATATCTATGTTGAGAGATTCTGTTTTTAATTATATTTACCTTCAATTTTTTTTCCTGTTTAGTTCACATAAGTTCTATAATTAATTGTTTGTTTAAATACAAATTAGACACTTACTTGTAATATTTTTTCCCGAAGTCAAGAGAAGCCACTTTCCCCCTCCTTTGGTTTTCACTAAAAGATAATTGAGAGAAAGGAAGTGTGGCTAGATGGTAAGGAAGATGAGCATCAGATATTTATTTGATGTATTTTGTTGAATGTTAACTTACCAAAAACATTGCAAGGAAATTTCTAATTTACGTTTATATGGACAGTTCATTATATAATTTATGTGAACTAAACAGAAAAAAAAAATGAACAAATATAATTAACGTGGAATGATAAAAGGTCACACCCACCTTAAAGGTCACTTAGTCGAACTGAAGACATAAGTAGGTTCCAAGTAATACAGAGAAGCTAAGGAAGGTGGTGAAGATAGACTTATTTTCTATCGGCTGAGGAAGTGACTATTTACCATCAAGGAGATAGATTGGAATGTACCAATTTTAAAGAGTAACTTGCTTCATTGACTGACAACTCTAAAATCAAAATGAAGGCCATATTTTCATCAGTGATAACAAGGCATGGTTGACGTGAAGAGCTTTTTTTCTTTTTGCAACTGTAATAGTTTACCTTATTTTCAAACTGACTGTAAACTACTAACCACTGTTTTGTTGGTGTTGCTGTTTAGTCGATATGTAGTGTCTGACTCTTTCGTGACCACATGGAGATTAAGATACTAACTGCCCAAGTATGTTCCTACCAAAAACTTCTACCTTCACTCAAAATGGATCATAAATCTAAATATAAAACATGAAATCATAAAATTTTAAGAAGACAATGTAGGAAAACATTTTTGTGACCTAGGTCAGATGAAGGCTTTTTAGACATGATAACAGCAGAACTGTTTATATGTCAAGGAAAATAAGTAAATTGGACTTTTGGTCTGTGTTTGTGTAAAACACTGCATGAGAATGACAAGACAAGATATAGACTGGGAAAAAATGTTTCAAACTCACTGTATAATAAAAGGCTTATAGTAAGAATATAAAATAAGTAACTTCATTAGAAAATAGCTCAAAGTCTTGCCTTAAAGTTGAACTTGTATGATGTTAGTAGATCCATGCTAGCCTTTTAAATTTAAATTCGGAGAAGGCAATGGCACCCCACCCCAGTACTCTTGCCTGGAAAATTAGTATCTGCATAAGATATTTTTTCATTTGTTTACTATTTATACATTTTTTCCCTTATATTTAAGGTGTTTAAGGTAGGAAACTTATAGTTGGATTTTGAACAATCTTTTCCCTTTAATAGTTTATCATCAAATGTATAAGTGTTATAAATAAGCTTACATTTTATTTATATTGTGTCATGTTTTTTTCTTGCTGATTTTCTCTTGGATTGGTTAAGTTTTCAGAAATCATTGCCTTCATCTTTTTCTGTAATCTGTTAGTTCTGGCTCTTCTTTTATTGCTCTCCTGGAGCTTACAACACACAGTGTTCGTCTTTGACTTATTATAGTTCTTTTTAAATTGGTATTTTAATTCTTCCCAGAAAATTATGCTAAATCAGAACTCGAACCATAGTCACCACAATAATTGCCATGTATCTCATTCTTTATATATTTTAAACTTCAAGACATTTTTCTTATTGTTTTAAACAATCTGTACAAAATTAGATTTAGGTACACGTTTAATCTCGATGGTACTGTTCATGCCTTTATGCATTGCCATAATTTCAATTGGAATGAATTTTCTTTTGTTGGAAAATTTTTGTCTTATTGTTATTTTCAGTGTGATTCTCCCAGTAAGGTATTCTCTCAACTTCTGTTTCACTAAAGCTATGGTATTTGCCTACATTTTTCGTGACTAGATCCTGATTTTAATGGCTGCCATTTATCTTAACTACATTTTAGAAGGAAATTTTCAGTAGTTTTAGAGTTCTAGGTTAGTAATTATCTTCTGTCTGAACTTGAAAGATGTTATCACTGAGTGGTCTGCCTTCCACCATTTCTTTAAGTCCATTGTCTGTATTTGTATTTGTTCTTTGAAAGGAATATTTTTGAAAGACTCTAAAGGTATCTTTTTCTTTGGTTTTCAGCAGATTTACTGGTCTTTCTTTGTGATTGTGTTGCATGACATTTTAGAGAATTTTAATGCTTTGGTGAGTTTTGAATTATTTTAGGCCTATATCACTTCTAAAATTACCATTTTCTCTTTGTTTTTTTTTTCCGAAAATTGCAAAATTACATATGCTACAGCTTTCCCATAGCCCATTTTTAAAAAAATTGGAGTATAATTGTCTTACAATGTTATATTGGTTTCAGATGTAAAACTCAGTGATTTGATATTTTGATACACTGCAAAATGATCCCAACAAGTCTATTTACTGTCACTATTAAAGTTGTTAAAATATTGACTATGCTCCCACTGTCATGTTTTATATCCATGTGACTTATTTATTATGTAACTCATCCTTCCACACTCTTTCTCTCTGGCAACCACCATTTTGTTCTCTGTTTTTGTGAGTCTGTTTCTGTTTTGTTATGTTTGTTCTTTTGCTTTGATTTTTTAATATCATGTATACATAATGATGCTAAAGCTGAAACTCCAGTACTTTGGCCACCTCATGTGAAGAATTGACTCATTGGAAAAGACTCTGATGCTAGGAGGGATTGGGGGCAGGAGGAGAAGGGGATGACAGAGGATGAGATGGCTGGATGGCATCACTGACTCGATGGACGTGAGTCTGAGTGAACTCCGGGAGTTGGTGATGGATAGGGAGGCCTGGCGTGTTGCGATTCATGGAGTTGTAAAGAGTCGAATATGACTGAGCAACTGAACTGAACTGATAACATAAAATCATGCTATTTATCATTTTCTGCCTGACCTAATTTCAGTTAACAAAATACCCTATAGGTACATCTATGTCATTACAAATGGAAGATCTCATTCTTTTTTAGGACTGAATAATAATTTTTTTATTTACTTGTAAGGACCTAGGTTGTTTCCATGACTTGGCTATTTAAAAAATGCTGCTATGAGTATAAAGTGTATATATTTGGTTGAATTAGTGTTTTTGTATCCTTTGGAAAAATAATCAGAAGTGGAATAGCTGGATTATATGATGCATGTGAGAAGGAAATAGCAACCCACTCCAGTACTCTTGCCTGGAGAATTCCATGGACAGAGAAGCCTGGTGGGCTCCAGTCCATGGGGTCACAAAGAGTCAGACATCACTGAGTGACTAGTACTCACTCACTCATGATGCATGTGTGTGTGAGTGCTAAGTCAGTTCAGGCAGACTCTACGTAGGCTCCTCTGTCAATGGATTCTCCAGGCAAGACTACTGGAGTAGGTTACCACGTCCTCCTTCAGGGGATCTTCCCTACCCAGGGATCAAACTCATGTTTCTTATGTCTCCGGCATTGAAGGGTAGATTGCTTACCATAGCAGCACCTGGGAAGTCCAGATTATGTGGTAGTTCTATTTTTTTGAGAAATCTCCATTTTTTTTTTCAATAGTGGCTGCAAAAATGCATATCCAAGCAATAGTGTAAGAGTTTTCCCTTTTTGCACATCTTTGCTTGTTATTGGTTGTCTTTTGACAGGTGTGAGGTGATAAGTCATTGTGGTTTTGATTTGCATTTCCCTGGCAGTTAGTCTAATTATTGGTGCACTGAAGTGCATCAGATTGCGACATACTGTTATGTGATACTGTCAGTTTCTCACTTTATGTCTATTATTCTTTGCTTTCTGTATTCAAGTGCTTCTATGTTTGGTACATGTGTTTACAAATTTTATATCTTTTTGTTGAATTGATCTCTTGATCATTATATAATGCCCTTATTTGTCTCCTATTACAAAGAGTCAAAGTCTGTTTTATCTGATATAAGTATTGCCACCCAGGTTTTCATTTCCATTTCCATTTTTCCCATCCCTTCACTTTCAGTCGGTGTTCACCTTTACATCTAAAATGAGTCTCTTATAGACAATATACATGCCTGATTAGATGAAGAAATATGACACATGTATCATATTTCTTCATCTAGTCAGGCACAGTATGTCTTTGGATTAGAGCATTTAATCTATTTACATTTAAGATGACTTTTATATGTAGGGTTTCTCTCATAGCTCAGTTGGTAAAGAATCCACTTGCAATGCAGGAGACCCCAGTTTGATTCCTGGGTTGGGAAGATCCCCTGGAGAAGGGAAAGGTTACTCACTTCAGTATTCTAGCCTGGGGAATTCCATGGACTGTGTAGTCTGGGGGTCACAAAGAGATGGATACGACTGAGCAGCTTTGACTTTATATGTATGTTTATTGCACTTTTGCTAGTTATTCTCTGCTTATTTTTGAGGCTTCCTATTGTTCCTTAATTCTTCTTTTGCTAACTTCCCTTGTGCTTTGATGACTATCTTTTGTGCGGTATTTGATTTCCTTTCTCTTTTTATGTGTATCTATCTTCAGTTTTAATTTGTGGCTACCATGAGGTTCATATATATCAAACTAAATATTTACATGATTATTTAAGTTAATTAAATTAATTGTTTTAAATTAATCTAACAACTGTGGATGGTTACTCCCTCCTCCATTAAACATGACATTTAATGTTTTGAAGTCATATTTTACAGTTTTTGGTATTGTGTATCTCTTAACAACTTATTGTTGATATAAATAATTTTTCTGCTTTTGTCTTTGATTTCTATAATATTTATAGTTTTTGATTTACTGTGGTTACTGTGTGCTTGCCTTTACCAATGGAATTTTTTTCCTTTCATAATTTTTATATTTCTACTTGTGGTCTGGTCTTTTCCACTTAAGAATTTCCTTTAACAGTTCTTGTCAAATCAGTTTTCTTGTACTAAACTCTTAGCTTTTGTTTGTCTGTAGGACTCATAATCTCTCCTTCCTTTCTGAATTATAACCATGCTGGATATGATATTCTTGGTTGTAATTTTTTCCTTTCATCATTTCAACTATATTGTACCACTCCCTTGTGACCTCCAGTGTTACTGCTGAAAGCTCAGTTTATAGTCTCATGGAAGTTACTTTGTATATAACTAGTTGATTTTCCTTTGCTTTGTGAAGATTCTATTTTTAATTTTTGCCAATTAGTTACAATGTATGTTGGTATGGACCTCTTTGAGGCCATCTTCTTTAGGACTCTCTCTGCTTCCGTAGCTAAACATCCATTTCCTTTTCCAGGGAAGTTTTCAGCTATTATTTCTTTAAATAAATTCACTGTCTTTCTCTCTCTTCTTCTGGGTCCCAAAGAATGCAAATTTTAGTATGCTGAATGTTGTCCTAGAGGTATCTTAAACTATCTTCATATTTTTAAAATTCTCTTTTCCTTTTTCTGTTCATATTGGGTGATTTTCACTATTCTGCCTTCCTTCCAGTCACTAATTCATCCCTCTATATCATCTAATCTACTGTTGATTCCTAGTGGTGTATTTCTTATCTCAGTAATTGTATTTTTCAGCTATCTTTGGTTCTTTTTTATATTTTCTAATTTAGAATTATCTTTCTTACTCTGTTCATTCATTCTCCTCAGTTCCTTAAATATCTTTATGATTATTACCTTGATCTCCTTTCTGCGTAGTTGTTTATCTCCACTTTGCTTAATTCTTCTTGAGTTTTGTCCTGTTCTTTTGAAACATATTCCTCTGCCTCTTCATTTTGTCTAATTCATTGTTGTTTTTGTTTTTCAAATGCTGTAGTTAAGTCAATTGCATTTCCTGATCTTGGAGATGATCTTTGAGACTTTGTGCAGGAGTATCCCATAGCCCCATCAGCATATTCCCCTCTGGTCACTAGAGCTATATGATCTAGGAGTTCCCATTATGTGGGTTGCATGGACTCTTCTCTTGCGGTGGGACCACCTACTGTGGGTGTGCTAGTGGGTAGGATTGGCTCTCAGTACAATTGGGTGCTAGGTCATAACTACTAAAGTGGCCTCTGTTCTATTTATGGTTGGATGCTTGTCCTGGGGCTTTCCAGGATTGATGCTGACCCACTGGTGAGCAAGTAAGCCACTGGTGCTAATGGTGCTTGCTGGTATCAATGTCATTGTCACAGAATGAGTTCCTCAAAATGAATGCCACTAGTCTCTGTATCTCCAAGGCAGTTTCCAGTGACCTCTCTGGGAAGCTTTCCAAGATGAGCAGTTGATTCTGACCCAGACTTCTTTCAAATTATTTTTCAGTATTTTGAGCCAAAGTGTGAGATTTTGCACACAATCATTAATATCAGAGTTTCTGTTTCCTATATCTCTCCCACTGTCCTGTTCACATGTTTCCTGTCCTTCAAATTGAAGTATTCTGAGGGCCTGTCTTCCAGCATAAGACCCAGGCTGTGAAGTCTTCTGTGGGTCTTGGAACCCTCATCCCTTAGGGGAAAGCCTCTGCAATTGTGATTATACTCCAATTTGTGGGTCACCTAGCCAGAGGTGTCAGTTTTCACTATACCACATCTCTGCCCTTCATACCCCTCATACTCATCTTGTTGTGGTCTCTCTTTATAACATTAATTGCATAAAATCTTTTCTGCTAGTTTGCAAGTCATTCTCATCAATAAAACGGTTTCATCTTGTGTGACCAATATTCTATATCCTTTAAACAGATGCTCCCTGTTTTCCTCGTGCCTTCATCCTTGGACATCATCATTGAATTTTCTGCTTCAATCAGTTTGATTACTTTAATTCCTCTTGTAAGTTCAGTTCAGTTCAGCTGAATAATATTTAATTCAGTTCAGTTCAGTCTTTCACTTATGTCCAACTCTTTGCGACCCCTTGAACTGCAGCACGCCAGGCTTCCCTGTCTGTCACCAACTCCAGGAACTTGCTCAAACTCATGTCCAGGGAGTCGGTGGTGAAATCCAATTATCTCATCCTCTGTCATCCCCTTTTCCTCCTGCCTTCAACCTTTCCTACCATTAGGGTTTTTTTTTCCAATGGGTCAGTTCTTTGCATCAGGTGGCCAAAGTGTCAGAGTTTCAGTTTCAACATCAGTCCTTCCAATGAATTTTCAGGCCGATTTCCTTTAGAATTGATTGGTCTGATCTTATTGCAGTCAAAGGGACTCTCAAGAGTCTTTTCCACACCAAAATTCAAAAGCATAAATTCTTCAGCTGTCAGCTTTCTTTATGGTCAAACTCTCACATCCATACATGACTCCTGGAAAAACCATAGCTTTGACTAAATGGACCTTTGTCAGCAAGGTAATGTTTGTGCTTCATAATATGTTGTATAGGTTGGTCATAACTGTCTTCCAAGGAGCAAGTGTCTTTTGATTTCATGGCTGCAGTCACCATCTGCAGTGATTTTGGAGCCCAAGAAAATAAAGTCTGTCACTGTTTCCTCTGTTTCCGCATCTATGTGCCAGGAAGTGATAGGACCAGATGCCATGATCTTATTTTTTTTGAAAGTTGAGTTTTAAGCCAGCTTTTCACTCTCCTCCTTCACTTTTATCAAGAGGCTCTTTAGTGCCTCTTCACTTACTGCCATAAGGGTGGTGTCATCTTCATATCTGAGGTTTTTGTTATTTCTCCCGGCAATCTTTATTCCAGCTTATGCTTCATCCAGCCTGACATTTTGCATGATGTACTCTGCATATAAGTTAAATAAGCAGGATGATAATAGATAAGCCTTGACATACTCCTTTCCCAATTTGGAAACAGTCTTTTGTTCCTTGCCAGTTCTAACTGTTGTTTCTTGACCTGCATACAGATTTCTCAGGAGGCAGGTCAGGTCGTTTGGTATTCCCATCTCTTGAAGAATTTTCCACAGTTTGTTTTGATCCACACAGTTAAAGGCTTTAGCATAGTCAACAAAGCAGACATAGATGTTTTCCCACATAACTCTCTTGCTTTTTTGATAATCCAACGGATATTGGCAATTTTATCTTTTTTTTTTCCTCTGCCTTTCCTCAATTCAGCTTGAACATCCGGAAATTCTCAGTTAACATACCGTTGAAGCCTGGCTTGGACAATTTTGAGCATTACTTTACTAGCATGTAAGACGAGCACAGTTGTGCACTAGATTGCACATGCTTTGCCATTGCTTTTCTTTTGGATGGGAATTAAAGCTGACCTTTCTTAGTCCTTTGGCCACTGCTGAGTTTCCCAAGCTTGTTGACATATTGAATGCAGCACTTTCACAGCATTATCTTTTAGGATTTGAAAGATATATAAGAATTTAGGATTTGAAAGATATAGTTTTTAATTATATGTATGTATGTATTTTCTTATCCATTCATCTATCAATGGACATTTCAGTTGCTTGCACATCTTGGCTATTGTGAATACTGTTGCACTGAACACTGGAGTGCAAACATCTTTATAAAATCTGCATTTCAATTATTTTACCCAGAAATGATATTTTAAAAATCACATGGTATCTTCATTTTTTAATATTTTGAGGAACATCCATACTGTTTTACACATACTATTTTCCTCTATATTTTCAAATTAGCTTCATGAGATTGGTGTTGATAATACTTTGTTTCTTGAATATGATACTAAGGCACAAATAAAACAGAAGTAGACCACATTAAAAAAAAAAAAACCAAAAAACAAAAAACAACGGCTCTTCTGTGCAACTAAGAAAACAGTCCACAGAGTGAAAGGCAACAACCTACGTAAGAAAAGAAAATATGCCATATGTCATCAAAATAAAATAGATCATCAAAATGTCTTTTCAAACTCTTCCAGAAAGTTACAGAGGATGGTAAACTTCCAA
>SJYC01001239.1:0-24054 GCA_006408675.1 Madoqua kirkii
ATCCATTTTGAGTTTATTTTTGTGTGTGGTGTTAGAAAGTGGTCTAGTTCCATTCTTTCTATATAAATTTTAGAACTTTTTTCTATTTCTATAAAAATATGTCCTTGGGATTTTGATAGGGACTAGATTGAATATGTAGATCACTTTGGATATTTTGGATACTTTATATACATAAAATAACTGCTTCACAATAGTCAATTGAACAAAAGTTTCTTATTTTAAAAAGTCCTATATTGCTTGAATTGTGTATGGTATTAGTTTTTCCGATATTAAAGCAATGCTGCAGTGTCTATTTAGGTTATTTCACACGTGCAAGTAAATTTATATTTTTGATGTTGTTAAGTTGCTATTTACTGAGTTTATAGCAATTTTACTCCTATCATTAGTTTGTGTCAATGCTTATCCCAACACCCCCTTTAGCAAAGTGTCTCCCCTTGTGTTTAGACCTTTGTCAATCTTATGGGTAAAATGCCACCTGCATGCAAGGATGCTTCTAATAAACTCTTTGTTTATACTATAATAATAAAATTATAACTAAAATGACACAATTGCTACTGTATGCTAGGCTTAGGCACATTTCTAGATACTATATAATTCTTAACTCTCAATTCTCAGGCCTACCTTTAAGGTAAACACTTTTTAATTCTTATTTTACAGATGAGAAAGCTGAGACTAAAAGGATAATCTCCCCAAGATCATTAGAAGAGATGATAGCCCTGAAATACAGCAAATATGACTTTAGGGTATGTATGTGTTCTTCTTGGTGTGATGCAAACCCAGGTAATAATTCTAGGTATAATTTTAAAATAATAATGGCTTTCTTTATGGTATAAATAAGGTAAATATAGCAGTTTATATTCTTTCTTCCTTTAGCAATCAAATGCATTATTAGAAGCCATTAGAACACCCACATTGTATTAATTTTTGGAGGCTGCTCTAACAAATAGCTATAAAACAGAATTTTAAAATGACATAAATTTATCCTCTTATTCTTCTGGAGACCAGAAGTCTGAAGTTAAGGTTGAGGAGGGCCACACTTGAAGGTTCTGGTGGGAATTCATTTCTTATTATTCAGCTTCTCATGCTGTTGGCAGTTCTTGATTTATGGTTGCATCACCCTGATTATCTCCATGGTCACAGTGCTTCCTCTTTTGTATATCTTCTAGATACATCTCTCTCTGTTCTCCCTGTGCCCCTCTCTTATAAGTTTACTTGTGATTCACGTAGGACTCACTTTGATTGCCCAGGTTAAATTCCTCTTTTCAAGATCTTTAATCATGTCTCTCTTAGTTATAATGTACTGTTCATTCTTTGTCCATAATGATCACAAGTTCTTGGGATTAAGACATGGACAAATTTTGGGGGATGGATGACTTTCAACCTACTAAACACATTTTCCATTCACTTAGTTGAAAATATTCCTGAAAGGCCCACTTTGTGGCAGACATTGTTTATGGGCTGGGTAAAAAGCAGTCAATAGAACAGATATTAAGTCTGCCCTCACAGTGGTTAGGTTTTAGCTGAAAGAACCAAATGCTGTGAGAAATAAATGAGTAAATATATGAAGCATGATCAGATGAGAAGTGCTGTGGGAAAAGGCAGAGAAAAAGGAAGAGGTGCTGTGGGAAAGGGGTGGGAATTTCAAGTGTGGACATATGAGAAGATGGCTGTAGTTAACAAATGACTTCCCCCCAGAGATATTGGGTTTTAATCTCCAGAACACGTACATGTCACCTTACACGGCAAAGTCTTCCCTGCCAAGAGTAAATTAAAGATTTAAAGATGGGGAGATTATCCTGGATTAGCCAGTGGACCCTTAATGTTATAACTGATGTCTCTGTAGGAGAGAAACAGAGAAGATTCTTCACAGGCAGAGAGCAGGCAATGTGTCTCAGGAGGCAGGGCTTTGAGGTACACACAGATCCAGCTTCCATCAGAAACTGGGAGTGGTAAAAAAGGAGTTCTCCCCAAAGACTTTAGGAGTGTGCCTCTGTCAACACCTTGACTTTGGCTCACTGACTTGGAATTTCTGCCTTCCAGAACTCAAGAGAATAGATATCTCTTTTGTTTTAAGACCCACAGTTTTTGATGATGTGTTACAGCAGCAACAGAAGACTATTGACAGCCCAAATTCTGTAAGGAGGTGAAGGAGCAAGCCACGTGTATGTCTAGAGAATGAGAACTCCTGGCAGAGAGTGGCTTCAGAGCTGTCAGCCTTGAGATGGAAGCATGCTCGATGTGATTGAGAGGGCACTTTAAGGGGACACTGAGTCTTCATTGCAATGAGCAGGGAAACAAGGAAAATGAGAGGTCAGAGGACTTGAGAATTTGGTCTTGAGGTTCATTTTTTCTTCCTGTAAGATGAGAAGTCACTGAAAGATTTTGAGCACAGGGATGACAGCTCTCAACTCCTATCGAAAGGAATTAGGATTATTCTGTCTGTCTGTCTGAGGTATTGATAATAGATTATAGGAGGCAAAGGGTAGTAATGGGAACCAATTACAAAGCTATCGTGTTCAGTAGGCAGTTGATGCAATAGTCTAAAACTTATAGACAATTTATACTTCTAAGTCTTGTGATATAGAAATATGCTTTAAACATTTCATCATAGGAAACAGGATACACACACACACACACACACACACACACACACACACACACATTCCATATTCAACTTTATCCAAGAAGCAGTGAGTTTTCCTAACAGGAAATGCTTTACACATATGAAGGGCGATAACAACTGAAAGGTAGCTACAAATGCTTCAACTATAATTATCTCTGGTTAAAAACAAAATGCTTTGCAAATGATGTTAGAAGAGAATTTTCATGGATGAACTTACTGGCTTTTTAATGAGTGCAATGGCTATGTGAATAAATTATGTGTGGATTTAGTTGTATTCAACATATACAGATTGGTAAACTATGTTAAGGGGCTTCCCTGGTGGCTCAGACAGTAAAGAACCTGCCTGCAATGAGGGAGACATGGTTTCAATCTCTGAGTCAGGAAGATCCCCTGGAGAAGGGAATGGCTGCTCACTCCAGTACTCTTGCCTGGAGAATTCCATAGATAGAGGAGCCTGGTGGGCTACAGTCCATGGAATCACAAAAAGTCCTATACAACCAAGCAACTAAGACTAACACAATCAATGTTAGACTTCCCATCACTGCTTGTATAGGATAATAATCAGGGAGGCTTTTTACTAATCACATTTTGGAATGCCACTTGAGGCATGATTCCAATGCAGTCATCCTACTTTTGAATGCTTATGAACAGTAGAATATGTTGATTGGCTCTGTCAAATATTAAACCAATTGACTCTTGCTCAACAAAGTATTGTTGAGCAAGAATATCTTTTATGCAAAAAGTATTTTCTTAACCTCAAAAAACAAAGAACTGAGGCTTCATCAAGTTGACGGGAATAGGTTGTATGAAGGGTTTTGTACCTCCTTCTTAACACGGATTTGACTTACAAATGGCAGTATATGTGGTAGAACTGAGCCTGAGTTTTGTTTTCACTGAAAACCGGGTAGTGGAAATATAGGAGAGGAGGTATCGTTAATCTTCTTTAGAAGCAATTTAGATTTCAAGAGAGAATTTCAATGAAGGTCTTATAGCAAAAATTTCCATGCTGAAAATATGCAGACTACTTTGGACTAAAAGGGTCCCCCCACTCAGTTAAAAAATGTGGAGTCAGAATTAACTTATTTCTCTTTGTTACCTGGATATTCACATGTTTTCTGTTATCTCTCAGAGGTAACAGGATCACTATGATCACTATCTAAATAATTTTTCTGAAGCACATTTTGTGTTTCCTTCTTGCTAAACAGCACTCTTTACACTTTATAGCATATAAAATATAAAAGCATTGACAAATCTTCCTTCTCTTAGACTTGGTATGATAATGATCTAGAAAGAATAAATAAGTCACAAAGCATTAAAAAATGTTTTATGGGCAAAAAGTTGACCCAAGCACTATAAACAATGATAAAATGTTAATTCCAAACACCATAAATATAGAATTCTTACTATTTTTCCTTATTTTTTTAAAGGTATAGATTATTCAAACATACTAGTTTCAGGTGTACAGCAAAGTGATTCAGTTATACACATATATGTTTATATTTATATTTCTCTCTTTTTTTATTTTGTGATGCTGAGAAAGTGCTGGACTTAATATGCCAGAAAATTTGAAAAACTCAGCAGTGGCCATAAGAAACAAATTGCTGTCTAGGTTCAATGCAGGATACAGGATGCTTGGGGCTGGTGCACTGGGATGACCCAGAGGGATGGTATGGGGAGGGAAGTGGGATGGGGGTTCAGAATTGGGAGCACGTGTATACACCCATGGTGGATTCATACTGGTGTATGGCAAAACCAATACAGCATTGTAAAGTAAAATAAAAAAACGAAAACGTCAGTTTTCACTCCAATCCAAAGAAAGGCAATGCCAAAGAATGCTCAGACTACCACACAATTGTACTCATCTCACATGCTAGTAAAGTAATGCTCCAAATTCTCCAAGCCAGGCTTCAGCAATACCTGAACCATGAACTTCTAGATGTTTAAGCTGGTCTTAGAAAAGGCAGAGGAACCAGAGATCAAATTGACAACATCCGCAGATGTGTATAAGAGACAGGTATTGGTTTTGCCGTACATTGACATGAATCAGCCATGGGTGTACACATGGTGTATCACAAGATAGTGAATACAGTTACTTCCTGATCACAGAATAAATTCTAACCACTGCTCAATCTTTCTTACTACATGCATTTGGATCTGAAATAAAGAAATGAAGTTTGTAGGAGAATAGGAAAGTCCGTCTTCCCTGCACATGCAGAATAAATTCTATTAGTCATCCTTTGCTCTACTTGGGAGCTCATTGTACATATAGGTTATTAATCAGTGTGTTTTATATTTATGATATTTTAAGTTAATAATTCTAATAATATACACAATTTACAGATTTTCTACTTTGTTTACAGAAATTGTTTAATCCTTAAGACATCCTGTGAGACTTAGCATTCTTTTCTACAGGAAGGAATTTGGATTAAAATTAGATAAATGACTCATCCATGTCCACATAACTAGAAAGTAGTAAAGCAAAAGTTATACCAATATCCAATGAAATATACTTCATGCTCTTTTCATTAAGTCATAGTGGCTAATTACAATAACTCTGAGAAATGGACAGAGAAGTTGCTAATATTCATAATCACATGCAAAGAAAATAATACCTTGTCCAAGATGACAGAACTAGTTAATAGCAGATTAGCCTTTAACCAAAACTTTAGACTCTCTGAGTGATTCTCCTTCTTTTAGACCCTTCAGTGTCCCAGTTTATGATGTACACTTTTACTCTTCTTGCCATCTCAAGGTAAAAACACTGCAAAATTCCTATTTTAATTCCTATTCATGAATATTACAAATAAAATGATGTTTAAATGTCTGATTAGTAACAAAATCTTATGGTTCACTTTCTTACTCATTTTATCTTTTCAAGCCTTGCAAATTTGAGAAAATCTATTAGATAAATACATTGAATAAAATCATTTTAATATAGTTTCTTAAAACAGGCTTCCTTCATAGCTCATTTACTAAAAAATCTGACTGCAATGCAGGAGATCTAGGTTCTGTTCTTGGGGGTCAGGAAGACCCCTTGGAGAAGGAAATGGCAATACACCCCAGTATTCTTGCCTGGAGAATCCCATGGACAGAGGAGTCTGGCAGTCTACAGTACACGGGGTTGCAAGAGTAGGAGATGACTTAGTGACTAAACCACCTTAAAACGAATTGTTTTTATTGAACAAATGAGAGAATTAGCTCTATCAAACTTTTATTTTACTTTATTGTGAATTCTCTAAAATGTCCCTAATTTCTCTAAGGAACTTGGTTTACAGATGGTGTATTTTCCTTCATATAATCACACATAATTAAAAGGATGCATTGGTTTCTTTTCTAGAGAGCTGTCTAATGTCTAAAGTAAACTTTATCTCATTTATAGCATGGAACATACTGCCTACCACATTGTTCCACAAAATGCTCTCATGAATGAAATTAAAACCCTCAGCCCAATTTCTCATAATTGTGATAGTCTCTTACTTTTTGGAAATTATGTAAATTATTTGGAAAGTATCTAAATTAACTCTAATTTGTATTTAATTGATAAAAAAGAAATAAAGCAGGAGAGGAAGGAGAAGAAGAAGAAAAAGACAAGTAGAAGAGAAGAGAAATAGAAGGGGAAATATATATATATATATATATATCTACATATGTATACCTACATATATATGTATATAAAAATACATGTAAAATTTGCAAGTGAAACTAATACAGTGTGTATTAAGTAAATACAGTATGTATTAAGTATTAATACAGTATGTAATATGTATTAAGTAAAAAGATGTCCTTTTCATTTTAGGGGACTGGAGTGCAAAAGTAGGAAATCAAGAAACACCTGGAGTAATAGGCAAATTTGGCCTTGGAGTACAGAATGAAGCAGGGCAAAGACGAATAGAGTTTTGCCAAAAGAACGCACTGGTCATAGCAAACACCTTTTCCGCTGGATCATGGAAAAAGTAACAGATTTCCAGAAAAACTTCTATTCCTACTGTATTGACTATGCCAAAGCCTTTGACTGTGTGGATCACAAGAAACTGTGGAAAATTCTGAAAGAGAACTTTCTGGAATACCAGTTCACCTGACCTGCCTCTTGAGAAACCTGTATGCAGGTTAGGAAACAGTAGTTAGAACTGGACATGGAACAACAGACTGGTTCCAAATAGGAAAAGGAGTACGTCAAGGCTGCATATTGTCACCCTGCTTATTTAACTTATATGCAGAGTACATCATGAGAAATGCTGGGCTGGAAGAAGCACAAGCTAGAATCAAGACTTCCCAGAGAGACATCAATAGCCTCAGATATGCAGATGACACCACCCTTATGGCAGAAAATGAAGAAGAACTAAAGAGCCTCTTGATGAAAGTGAAAGAGGAGAGTGAAAAAGTTGGCTTAAAGCTCAACACTGAGATAACTAAGACCATGGCATCCAGCCCCATCACTTCATGGCAAATAGATGGGGAAACAGTGGAAACAGTGGCTGAGTTTGTTTTTCTGGTCTCCAAAATCACTGTAGATGGTGATTGCAACCATGAAATTAAAAGATGCTTACTCCTTAGAAGGAAATTTATGAACAACCTAGACAGCATATTAAAAGCAGAGACATTACTTTATCAACAAAGGTCCATCTAGTCAAGGCTATGGTTTTTCCAGTGGTCATGTAGATGTGAGAGTTGGACTATAAAGAAAGTTGAGTGCTGAAGAATTGATGCTTTTGAACTGTGGTGTTGGAGAAGACTCTTGAGAGTCCTTTGGACTGCAAGGAGATCCAACCAATCCATTCTAAAGGAGACCAGTCCTGGATGTTCATTGAAAAGCTGATGTTGAAGCTGAAACTACAATACTTTGGCCACCTGATGCAAAGAGCTGATTCATTTGAAAAAACTGTGATGCTGGGAAAGATTGAGGGCAAGAAGAGATGGGGACGACAGTGTATGAGGTGGTTGGATGGCATCATGAACTCAATGGATGTGAATTTGAGTAAACTCTGGGAGTTGGTAATGGACAGGGGCCTGGCATGTTGCAGTCCATGGGATCACAAAGAGTCAGACGTGACTGAGTGATTGAACTAACTGAATACAGTATGCATTGCATTTTTTATATACTATGTAAATATGCCCTGTACACACATATGGACTTCCCTGCTAGCTTAGCTGGTAAAGAATTGCTGTGGAGGAGACCCTGGTTCAATTTCTGGATCACGAGGGTCCCCTGGAGAAGGGATAGATTACCTATTCCAGTATTCTTGGGTTTCCCTGGTGGCTCAGTGGTAAAGAATCTACCTGAGATGTGGGAGATCTAGGATCCATCCCTGGGTTGGGAAGATCCCCTGAAGGAGGGCATGGCAACCCACTCAAGTATTTTTGCCTGGAAAATCCCCAGAGACAGAGGAGCCTTGCAGGCTACAGTCCATTGGAATTCAAAGACCTGGACACGGCTGAGTGACTAAGTACAGCACATAACGTATATGTCAATACACGTTTTCATGCTGGAAAAGATGACTGCCTGAGAGATATATATCATTGCAGTAGTCAGAATTATAAGATGGTCCCCAAGATTTCTGGTCTTCCTGTGAGTATTATGGGATGTCACAGTTGTAACTAAGTTATGTTACATGGCAAATGTGAGGGACTCCGCAAGTATAATTAAGTCAGTTGATTTTGAGTTAATCAAAAGGAAGATCATCCTAAATGGGCTTGAATTAATCAGATAAATTTCTTTTAGAAAGGAAGGCCATTAATGAAGAGAGATTCTCTTGCTGGCATTGAAGAAGTAAAGTGGTACGTTATGAGATGGCCTGTGGGAGGGTCATATGGCCAGGAACTCCGGTTCTCTAAAGGACCTTAACAGCAGATGATTTTGGCCAGCAAGGAAGGGACTTCAGTCCTACAACCTTGAGGAAGTGAATTCTGACAACAATCATGTGAGCTTGGAGGAAAACTTCAAACTCCAGAAAGGAATATAGCCCAGATGACACCTAGATTGCCACCTTATTTGAGCCTCATCAAAGGATCCAGTTAACTGTTCCTCACTCCTGCCCCACAGAAACATGCAGAATTTATGCCATCTGAAGTTACTTCATTTGTGGTAATTTGTTACACAGCAATAAAAAATGTAATGAGTTTTTAAAAAGTAATATATGCCACACATTCTTATAGAGTCATACAGATACTTTAGACTCCAAGCTTGGTAAATATATTACTGTGGTTCTTTCAATTCTAAAATTCTGGACTGCAGGAGGTAAGACTCATAAACTTGAATGCATACAGGATTTATGTTGTGTCACAGAGTGTGAAGCAGTCAGAATAAAATAGAATCTCCCTTCTCCCATTGCTACCACTATAGGCATGCCGCCTGCCTAACTACAGTGTTTTAAAAAGCACTCTTACAGGTCAAATGAAATCACTAGAAACATTCTAGGACTATATAAATCTTGTGGACCAGAGACTGGGGCCCTGCTCTAGGATTACCCACTGAGGAGAATAATTTATAGGTGATGGCTTTCTGTATTCCGTATTTGGAAAACAAAATTTAAAACACTATAGTGCTTTTCTGCCAAGAGATTAAGAAATCTGATATACAAATATTTATCAACTGTCTCCCAGGTGTGGTCACTGTCCTAGATACTGGAGAAAAAGATTTGAATAAGCTCTATTCTCAGGAAACTCACAATATACCAGGGATGTAGATGTTTAAGCAAATAAGTAACAATTGAGAATATATAATTGAATGTGTCCAAGATGTATACCTGTTGTAGGAATGTTTTTATTAGACATTGAGGTATTTTTTTATTGGACACAATAACTTTACATGGATAAAAAGTAAGGTAATGATTTAATTCATTTAACGTTTAAATTGAAATAGCTCAAAATCTTCAGCATTTTCATGGAGGGAGACCCAAATTATAAAAGTCATTCATAGTTAAAATATTGATCAAGTTATCATAAGTGGAAAAAAAAAGAACTAACATTTTATAATTCATAGTTGATTAGCTACAATTCTCTTCACAAATTCACTTGAATTTCCTGATAGTGTTGGCAAAGGATGAAACAATTACCTCAGTTGGAATCATGAAGACAATTTCCTTTGTGAAACTCAATTATCTATGTTTTTTTTTGTCTCCCAGGACTAATTTTATATTGTTTGGATCCATCCTAAGTCACTTGTGTCTAGGATTCCTGATATACAATTAATACACTTAATAAATTTATTTTAGTGAGTTAAATGATATTACGGTTCTCTAGCAATTTTGCCCAAAGTCTTACTGGGTTTTAAAACAGTCTGGTTGCTATAGTGATGTGATGATGTCAGGTTAAAAGGGATTCTTAAAAGTTTTAAAATCTAAATTCAAGAATTATTATAAAGCTTGGTTAGTTTACTAATATTTAATAAGTACTAAATTATTATGTGTATAGGACTGAGAGCTAGGTATTGTAAGTGGTAATGCATGATTTTTTTCTCTTTATCGAATAATTTCTTTTAAACAATGTATTTTACCTATGCACTGGATCTAAAAGCCTCATTACTGATTATACACTGATTATAGTTTTGTGCATTACTGTGATTACCCTGAATGCATTATAAATTGCTTTTCCAGGAGAATGCCAGTACCTTAAAATGTAGAGGAACACCATTACAATTTTTAAAAAGAGTCAGGTGTGATAATCTCTATTGAATAAACAGACTGTACATTTAAAACATATAAATATATGACATAAGTAATTTTAACTTCTTTAGTTTCTTCTTTTTGAGTAAATGATGCAACTGCACTATAATATATTTTTTGGCCTTTTTTGCTCTGATACATAATTTCTAGACCCTCCTTTTACTTTGAAATGCTTTCTAAATCATGATAAGGACCTTCCAGGATGTTGCATCCCTAGCATGTATATTCTTTTCCATTCTCTCCATTCTACCTGTTGCCCATATGACAATAAAAGTGAAAGACACAACAAAATGAATAGAAAGGTAAAGAAGCATAAAAATAAATGTAGACAGAGAAAAATACATAAGAATAGAAAACAACAGGCTAAAGGGGTTAGAAGCTGTTAAAGTAATGCATGATAAGAAAGATGGAAACAGGAAATGAAGCATGCCATTTATATGCAGGCTTGTAACACCACAAAGGGGCCTTACTTAAGTGTTCTGGTTTCTACTGAAATGACTGGTATTAATACAAATTACTCTCTATCAGTAGTATGGAGAGATAAATAGTATGGATAGATAGGTGGTCTCAGCCCATGACTTAGCACTGTAAGTTAGGTTTGAAAGATCTGAGGAGGGATGAGGAACAGTTGTTAAGAGCAGTTTAGATAATCACAAGCTTGTTTAAGATGGACCTATGAGAATTTACTGAGAAAAATGTCCTTCTTTTATGAGAGACCCTATCCCAATGCATTACCTCCTGAGCTGACTTACTATTCCTTTGTTCCCTGCACTAAACCCTCAGAACTGAAAGACTGCTTGGAGGATGACAATCAAAAAGATGTGCCAAGAATAATGGTTCTCAAATATTCTTCATTAGAATCCTTTGCAGAAATGTTAAACATTTATTGGAAGTGCTGATGCTTAAGCTGAAGATTCAATATTTTGGCCACATAATGGTAAGAGCTGACTCATTAGAAAAGACTCTGTTGCTGAGAAAGCTTGAGGGCAGGAGAAGAGGTTGACAGAGGATGAGATGTTAAGCCATCAATATCTTTAGACAGTTCATCTGCTGCTTCCTTGAACTTTTTTCTTCATCTGGCTTCAGCGACTCAATCCACGCTTGCATTTTCCCTTATAACTCATTGATCACTGTTTTCAACTTTTTTCACCTGCCCCTTCTCTTTTCTCCAAATTTGAAAGTTGACATGTTCCAGGGCTCACTAGTAAGACCCCTTCTCTTTGTCTTTTGCTTTCACCCAGGTCCTATCTTTAAAGACCATTTTAATTCTTATGAGAACCAGTATTATATTTTTCACTTGGATGTCTTTTTCAATATCAACAGTTACGAAAAACTTAATATGTCCAGTCCTGTTTCCTCCCTGCTCCTGAACTTGATTTTACATTTGGTAAATGGCAACTCCAGTCTCCCAGTTCTCTACATCAAACTTTGGAGTCCTTGACTCTTCTCTTTTATATCTCACATCTAATTTGTCAGCAAACACTTTGTATCCATATCCAAAATATTCAGAATATGACTAAATCCTACCACCTCCATTGCTGACTTCCTGGTACAAGCTGCCCTATTCTCTCATCTCAGTAGCCTTCTAAGTGTTCTTATCCCTGCCTTGCTTCCTGCCTATTCTTAGCCAGTAACCAAAGTGCTTCTTGAAAACATCAATCAAGCTGCACCTCTCTTAACCATCTAACTCAGAATAAAAGCTAACATCTTTTGGCTTAAAAGACCCTCATCTCTTCTTCTTCTCATACCCTTGCTTATTCCCAAAACTTTCCACTGATTCTTTGCTTCTCTGAGTCATACCATCCAAGGTCCTATCTCAGGACACTATACTTGCTGTTCCCTCTGCCTGGGATGCTTTCCCCCAGATATCTACATAATTTCAGCTTTGTTCAGCTCACCTTTCCAGTGAACATTCCCATGGAAATTTTACTTAAAACTGCAACCTTCCTTCTCTCTCCAGCACTCTTTCTTTCTTTCCAGGTTTGATTTTCTCCATAGTGCTTATCATCATCTTATGTACAGACATCTTACATAACTTATTCTATCTTTATCAATAGAATGTAGCTCCTTAAGGGCATACATTTTATTTTGTCTTATTCACTCTGTGTATTCAGCACCTTTGAAATTGCCTGGTATTTGTAATACAATTAATAAATTCTTGTTTAACTTAACACATCACTTTCTGGCACCACCACCAGATCCCTAGCACTAGAGTTTCTAGAACTCATTAGAGCTTTTCATGATAGAGTTTCATGTTTTTCATGTTAGAATTTTTAATTAAGTGAAGCAAGAGGAAATTATGGGAGCATAAAGATTAAAAAAAAAAACATTTAATGGAAAATTACTTGGTGTAGTGGTTATGACTTGGCACTTTCTCACTCTTGTGGTCCTGAGTTCAATTCCTGTTTAGAGAAAAATAAGATACCACAAGCCATGTGGTGTGGCAAAAAAAAAAAAAAAAAAAAAAAAAAAGTCAATGCACCTAATGATATTCTAGAGGAACCAGAGATCAAATTGCCAATATCTGCTGGATCATCGAAAAAGCAAGAGAGTTCCAGCAAAACATCTATTTCTGCTGTGTTAACTATGCCAAAGCCTCTGGCTATGTGGATTACAATAAACTGTGGAAAATTCTGAAAGAGACGGGAATACCAGACCACCTGACTTGCCTCTTAAGAATCCTATATGCAGATCAGGAAACAACAGTTAGAACTGGACATGGAACAACAGGCTGGTTCCAAATAGGAAAAAGAGTATGTCAAGGCTGTATATTGTTACCTGCTTATTTAACTTATATGTAGAGTACATCATGAGAAATGCTGGGCTGGAAGAAGCACAAGCGGGAATGAAGATTTCTGGGAGAAATATCAATAACGTCAGATATCCAGATGACACTGCCCTTATGGCAGAAAGTGAAGAGGAACTAAAAAGCCTCTTGATGAAAGTGAAAGAGGAGAGTGAAAAAGTTGGCTTAAAGCTCAAGATTCAGAAAACGAAGATCATGGGATCTGGTCTCATCACTTTATGCGAAATAGATGGGAAAACAGTGGAAACAGTGTCAGACTTTATTTTGGGGGGCTCCAAAATCACTGCAGATGGTGACAGAAGCCATGAAATTAAAAGACGCTTACTTCTTGGAAGGAAAGTTATGACCAACCTAGATAGCATATCCAAAAGCAGAGACATTACTTTGCTGACTAAGGTCCGTCTAGTCAAGGCTATGGTTTCTCCAGTGGTCATGTATGGATGTGAGAGTTGGACCGTGAAGAAGGCTGAGCACCAAAGAATTGATGGTTTTGAACTATGGTGTTGGAGAAGACTCTTGAGAGTCCCTTGAACTGCAAGGAGATCCAACCAGTCCATTCTGAAGGAGATCAACCCTGGGATTTCTTTGGAAGGAATGATGCTAAAGCTGAAACTCCAGTACTTTGGCCACCTCATGCAAAGAGTTGACTCACTGGAAAAGACTCTGATGCTGGGAAGGATTGGGGGCAGGAGGAGAAGTGGACAACCGAGGATGAGATGGCTCGATGGCATCACCAACTCGATGGACGTGAGTCTGAGTGAACTCCGGGAGATGGTGATGGACAGGGAGGCCTGGCATGCTGCGATTCATGGGGTCACAAAGAGTTGGACATGATGGAGCTATTGAACTCCAAAGAATTTCCAAATGCCATCATGCTGTGTTTTCAGTTACACAAAAGTGTTGTAGGTTACACAGACTTAGGTCAACTGAAATTTAAAAAAATGTGCAATGCCTTTCAGAATCCATCACACTTATTTCCTACTGGGCTTAATTTCAGAACCCAGTCAGTCAGTTACTTCAGTCGCTCAGTTGCGTCTGACTCTTTGCGACCCCATGGACCACAGTAGGCAAGGCCTTCCTATCCAAAACCAACTCCTGGGGTTCACAAAAACCCATGTCCATTGAGTTGATAATGCCATCCAACCATCTCATCCTCTGTCGTCCACTTCTCTTCGTGCTCTCAATCTTTCCCAGCATCAGGGTCTTTTCCAATGAGTCAGCTCTTTGCATCAGGTGGCCAAAATATTGGAGGTTCATCATCAACATCAGTCCTTTCACTGAACACCCAGGACTGATCTCCTTTACAATGGACTGGTTGGATCTCCTTGCAATCCAAGGGACTCTCAAGAGTCTTTTCCAACACCACAGTTCAAAAGCATCAATTCTTCAGTGCTCAACTTTCTTTACAGTCCAACTCTCACATCCATACATGACCACTGGAAAAACCATAGCCTTGACTAGACGGACCTTTGTTGGCAAATTAATGTCTCTGCTTTTCAATATGCTGTCTAGGTTGTTCATAACTTTCCTTTCAAGGAGTAAGTCACTTTCAATTTCATGGCTGCAATCACCATCTGCAGTGATTTTGGAGCCCCCCAAAATAAAGTCAGTCACTGTTTCCACTGTTTCCCCATCTATCTGCCATGAAGTGATGGGACCAGATGCTATGATCTTCGTTTTCTCAGTGTTGAGCTTTAAGCCAATTTTCTTACTCTTCTCTTTTGTGAAGAGGCTTTTAGTTCTTCTTCACTTTCTGCCATAAAAATGGTGTCATCTGCATATTTGAGGCTATTGATATCTCTCCTGGAAATCTTGATTCTACTTTGTGCTTCTTCCAGCCCAGCATTTCTCATGATGTGCTCTGCATATAAGTTAAATAAACAGGGTGATAATATATAGCCTTGACATACTCCTTTTCCTATTTGGAACCAGGCTGTTGTTCCATGTCCAGTTCTAACTGTTGCTTCCTGATCTGCATACAGGTTTCTCAAGACACAGGTCAGGTGGTTGGTATTTCCATCTGTTACAGAATTTTCCACAGATTATTGTAATCCACACAGTCAAAGGCTTTGGCATAATCAATACAGCAGAAATAGATGTTTTTCTGGGACTCTGTTGCTTTTATGATGATCTAGCGGATGTTGGCAATTTGATCTCTGTTTCCTCTGCCTTTACTAAAACCAGTTTGAACATCTGAAAGTTCATGGTTCACATATTGCTGAAGCCTGGCTTGGAGAATTTTAAGAATTACTTTACTAGCATGTGGAATGAGTGCAATTGTGTGGTAGTTTGAGCATTATTTGACATTGCCTTTGGAGAAGGAAATGGTAATCCACTTCAATATTCTTGCCTAGAGAATCCCATGGACAGAGAAGCCTGGCAGGCTACAGTCCACGGGGTCGCAAAGAGTTGGACACGACTGAGCGACTTCATTTTCACTTTTCACTTTTCTTTGGAATTGGAATGAAAACTGACATTTTCGATTCCTGTGGCCACTGCTGAGTTTTCCATATTTGCTGGCATGTTGAGTGCAGCTCTTTCACAATGTCATCTTTTAGGATTTGAAATAGCTCAAGTGGAATTTCATCACTTCCACTAGCTTTGTTCGTAATGATGCTTCCTATGGCCCACTTGACTTCATATTCCAGAATATCTGGCTCTAGGTGAGTGATCACACCATCATGATTATGAGAACTCAGAGCTATTATTAACTTTAAAAAAAATTGCTTGTTTTTTTTTTTTAATCTGGGGATCATAGTGTAACATGTTTATTTAATTATTTTGTGTGTGTAAAAAAGTACCTCTAAAACCTTTTCATCAAGTTATACTCTTGGGATCTTCTTCATAAGAATTTTCTAACTTAATTCCTGCTTAATTCAGGTAAGTCCAGCTGAACTCGCCATCTGTATAATAACTAATTGAAAATATTTTTGAGATGGCATTTTTCACAAGGCTCCAAAAGGTGACCAGAAGTTTCCAGTGCTGTATATTAAGAGTTTCTGTGTCAGACACAGATGATTTTATTATAGTATAGCTTTTGAGGGCTTATGAACACCTGGAAGCAAGTTGGTCAGTGCTGATTTGCCAGGTGTAAAAAACTTCTTTGTTGCTGCTGTTATCAGCATGTTCCTTGACTGTATAATGCAACTGAGATCATATCCAGGTCATAGAGATAGTTTCATCTTGCCTGTATAGTAGGGGCATTTATACCTGACTGGGGAAACTTATGTCTCAGTTTGTTGGTTTCATGAAAATTAATAAGCAAGGTTGAAAGGTAGCAAGGTTGAAAGATGACTTTCATTATATCTTTTATTTAAGTTGCTCAAACCATATTAGGAAACTGGCTTTCTTCAGGAACTTATACTATTTAAGTCTATAAATAGTTTCTAAGTGATGTATCTGAAGAAGTAAATTTGGTAGTTTTTGTAATCATTTGTTCCTCATGAATCAACAAACATATTGCAAGAGAAGATGCCAACTTCTCAAATTTAGCTACCAAGGGGAAAATTTAGCAGCTGACACTATGTTGCTTTGCCATAAACACAAATATAAAAGTACAACCTATTTAAAAGATGAGTGACCTGCCTAAATTGCTATTTTTTGGTTTTATGAAGCATGGGGGACTGGTTATGAATATCAAATTTTGTCAGTCTGTTTTTCATTCTGTTTATTCTTTTTTTAAAAATTTTACTTTACAGTACTGTAGTGATTTTTCTATACATCAACATGAATCCACCACGGGTGTACATGAGTTCCTAATCCTGAACCCCCTTCCCACCTTCCTCCCCATACCATCTCTCTGGGTATTCCCAGTGCACCAGCCCCTAGCATCCTGTATCCTGCATTAAACCTAGACTGGTGATTTGTTTCTTACATAATATTATACATGTTTCAATGCCATTCTCCCAAATCATCCCACCCTCTCCCTCTCCCACAGAGTCCAGAAGTCTGTTCTATACATCTGTGTCTCTTTTGCTGTCTCGCATAAAGGGTTATCATTACCACTTTTCTAAATTCCATATATATGTGTTATTATACTGTATTGGTGTTTTTATTTCTGGATTACTTCACTCTGTATAATTGGCTCCAGTTTCATTCACCTCATTAGAACTGATTCAAATGTATTCTTTCTAATGGCTGAGTAATACTCCATTGTGTTTATTGATTCTTGATTCTTTTCTTTCTGAACAACATCTACTTGTGTTTCATTGACTACACTAAATTCTTTCAATATGTGAATCATAACAAACTGTGGACAACTCTTCAAGAGATGTCTTACCATTGTTACCAGACCAATTTCCCTGTCTCTTGAGAAACCTGTATGTGGGTCAAGAAGCAACAGTTAGAACCTCATATGGAACAAATAACTGGTTCAAAATTGAGAATGGAGTCTATAAAGACTATGTGTTGTCACCCTGTTTTTTTTTTTTTTAATTTATATGCAGAGCACGTAAAACAAAAGCTGGGCTGAATGAGTTACAAGCTAGAATTAAAATTGCTGGGAGAAATGTCAACAATCTTAGATACACAGATGATACCACCATCCTAATGGTAGAAAGTGAAGAGGAACAAAAGAGCCTCTTGATGAGGGTGAAAGAAGAAAGTGAAAAAACCAGCTGAAAACTTAGCGTTAAAAATACTAAAATCATGACATTGACTCCATCACTTCATGGCAAATAGAAGGGGAAAAGGTGGAAGCAATGACAGATTTCCTTTCCCTGGGCTCTAAAATCACTGTGTATGGTGACTGCAGTCATGAAATTAGGGGATGATTGCTTCTTGGAAGGAAAGCTATGACAAACGAAGGCAATGTATTAAAAAATAAAGACATTACTTTGCAGACAAGGGTCCTTAGGTCAAGGCTGTGGTCTTTCCAACAGCCATGTGTGGAAGTGGGAGTTGGACTATAAAGAAGGCAGAGCACCTAGGAATTGATGCTTTTGAACTGTGGTGTTGAATAAGACTTTTGAGAGTCCCTTGGACAACAAGATCAAACCAGTCAATCCTAAAGGAAATCAACCCTGAGTATTTATTGGAAGGACTGTTGCTGAAGCTGAAGCTCCAGTATTTTGGCCACCTGATGGAAAGAGCTGACTCACTGGAAAAGACCTTGATGCTGGGAAAGATTGAAGGCAAGAGGGGCAGAGCATGATAGAGGATGAGATGGTTGGATGGCATCACCCATTCAATGGACGTGAACTTGGGCACACTCCGGTAGGTAGTGAAGGATAGGGAGGCCTGTCCTGTGTGCTGCAATTCTTGGGGTCACAAAGAGTCAGACATGACTTTGTGACTGAACAATGATAACAACAACATTGATTCTTGTAGTGTATGCCATCTTCTTGACGTCCAAAGAAATCTATCAGAGATCATGTAAAGTTTTAAAAATATTTATTTATTTATTTTTTGCTATGTTGGGTCTTTGTTGATGCACATGGTCTTTCTCTACTTGTGATGAGTGGGCATCTCATTGAGGTGGCTTCTCTTGTTGCGGAACGTGTGCTCTAGAGTACAGGCTCTGTAGTTGTGGTGTATGGACTCTGTTACTTTATGGCATCTCCCTGGACCAGAGATCGAACCCATGTCCCCTGCATTGACAGGCAGATTCTTAACAACTGGACCAAAAGGAAAGTCCTCAGGTGAACTCTTTAAAGAATAATTTTTAAAAAGTATCTTTATTAAAGTCTAGTTGATTTATAATATACAGCAAATTGAGTCATTTATGCATATATTCACTCATTTTTAGATTATTTTCCCCATAGGCCATTGCATAGTATTGAGCAAAGTTTCTTGTGTTTACCTTAGTTATCTAATTTACACATAGTAGTGTATATATGGAGAAGGAAAATATTCTCGTCTGGGAAATTCCATGGACAGAGGAGCCTGAAGGGCTATGGTCCATGGGGCCACAAGAGTTGGACACGACTTAGTGACTAAATCACCACCAGTGTGTATATGTCCATCCCAATCTCCCATTTTACCCCCCATCCTTTACACCCTCATAGCCATAGGTTTGTTTTCTATGTTTATAACTCTATTTCTGTTCTATAGATAAGCTCATTTGTAGCTTTTTAAAATAAAGATTCCACATATAAGTGATATCATATGGTGATTATCTTTCTTTGTCTGATTTGCTTCACTCAATAGTCATATTGTTGCAAATGGCATTATTTTGTTCTTTATAACTGAATAATATTCCATTGTATGTACCACATTTTCTTTTTTTCATTCCTCTGTTGATGAATATTTACTATGGATAACAGTATGGAGGTTCCTTAAAAATCTAATAATAAATACCATATGATCCAGCAATCTCACTACTGGGCATATATCAGGAGAAAATCATAATTCAAGAAGAGAGATTCACCCCAGTATTCATTGCCATGGTATTTACAATAACCAGAACATGGAAGCAAATTGCAACATCTTAAATGTGGATCATCTTTTAAAAGGTGGAATTTTAGTTTCTGGCACAATATTTATTTATTTATTTGCTCCTATTCTTATCTTTATGCTCCACTCTTTTTTTTTCTGATCTAAAAATGCTTGAGCCAAATTAATTTTTCTCATCAAATTGTTGCCTCTTTGTTACTTTCTTATTTTTATTGACATTGCTGTTCTCTGTGTTATTTATGTGAAAAATTTGAAAGTTGCTTTGATTTTTTTTTTAATGAATTTTTCTTCTAATTTGTAACCAAGATGATTCAACGTGTGTGTGTGCTGTGCTAAGCTCTTTCAGTTTGGTTCAACTCTTTGTGATCCTATGGACTGTAGCCCATCAGGCTCCTTTGTCCATGGGATTCTCCAGGCAAGAATACTGGAGTGGGTTGCCTTGCCCTCCTCCATGGGATCTTCCCAATCCAGGGGTTGAACTCACATCTCTTATGTCTCCTGCTCTGGCAGATGGGTTCTTTGCAACTAGTGCTACCTGGGAAGACCAAATTTACCAACTAACCCTCTACAGGAGAGCATCTTGTGCTTTTCTCCTTCTTTCTAACCTGGTTAGCAAGTGCCTGGCTTCAGTTTCACAACTTTTCAACCAGCCTGTTGCTATAATCTCTAAACTGATCTTTTGTCTTTACTTTTCCCTCATCTCAAACTCTTTCTATATCAGAAGATTAATATAGTAGCCATTAATCAAGTACTTGAGTTAAGAGGATGGCATTCCTTGACTGAGTTTTTGGATAGCCTTATTTTTCTCTTGGAATTAATAAAAACTGCTCCATAGTGATCATCTTTCAACTTTTCTAAACATGCTAAAATGCCAAACACTGCTTTCATCCTCTTGAATTAATGAATTTAGTAAAAATATGCTTATTCTGTGGAGGCTTCCCTGGAGGCTCAGATGGTAAAGAATCTTCCTGTAGTGTGGGAGATCCAGGTTTAAATCCTTGTGTTGGGAAGGTCCCCTGGAAAAGGGAATGGCTACCTACTTCATTATTCTTGCCTTGAGAATTCCATGGACAGAGGAGCCGGGCAGGCTGCAGTCCATGGGGGTCACAAAGAGTTGGACATGACTGAGCAACTACTACTTTTAAAAGATCCCATGGACTGAGCACACACACACACACACACACACACACACACACACACACACGTCAGTTTGTTGCCAGATAGTGATGAATTGTAGAGAGACAAATTAACTAGGATAAAGGATCAAAAAGTGGGCCAGGGACGCTCTTTTAGGAAATGAAGTCTGAAAGGCCTCTCAGAAGAGGGGCTGTGTGACAGAGACCCAGTGAAATGAGGGAGGAACCATAGGAGGGAAGGGCATCTGGGAAGAGGAACAGTTAAGTAAAGGGTGCAAAGGAGCCATGAACCTGAGTGTCTAAAGAATAGCAAAGAGGCAAGTACACGTGGAGATAAGTGGGTTGGGGGGTGAGTGTTGGATGTTTTGGGGAGAAAAGAATGCAGGGTAAAGACTGTGTTGAAGGACTTGGACTTTAAAAAATATATATTTATTCATTTATTTTTGGCTGTGCTGGCTCTTCATTGCTGCTCAGACTTTTCTCTGATTTAGAGACAAGCCTTCACTGAGGTGCACAGTCCTCCCTGAGCGGGGGCTTCTCTTGTTGCAGAGATGGGCTTTAGTGTTCCCAGGCTTCAGTAGTTGCAGCTCCTGGGCACAGGGCTTGTGGCCCACAAGCTTAGTCGCTCCTTGGTATGTGAGAGCTTTCCAGGTCAGGCACCGAACCCACGTCTCCTTCACTGGCAGGCAGATTCTTTACCACTGAGCCACCAGGGAAGCTCAGGACTTGGACTTTTGTTCTTAGTGTGATGAGATGGTGTTGGAAGGGTCTGAGCAAATGTATCAAATGATCTAATTTAAATTTTAAACCAATTATTCCAGTGGCTCTGTGCAAAAAACCTGGGGAAGGAGTGGAACTGGGTGGTCTTTGAGGATGCTCTGGCAGAGTCCAGGCTGGAGAAGATGCTGGCTTAGGCTTAGGTGGAGGCGGAAATGTAAAAAATGCTCCATCAGATCCTTGATGTATCAGTTAGACAGCTGATGAAACTAGCTTGAAAATATTGGATTTGTGGTATGAAAAAAGAGAAGAATCAGAAATAGGTCCTCATTTTTTTTAGACCAATGGAAGAAGATAATTTGGGAAGACAATCTTAACAGTTCTGTTTCACGCATGTTAAATTTGAGATTTCTATTCATATATAAGCATAAATGTAGAGTGGGCTTCCCAGTGTCACTAGTAGTAAAGAACCAGTGTGCCAATGCAGGAGACATGAGAGATGCAGTTTCAATCCCTGAGCTTGGAAGATGCCCTGGAGGAGGGCGTGGTGACCCACTCTAGTATTCTTGCCTGGAGAATCCCGTGGACAGAGGAGCCTGGCAGGTTACAGTCCATAGGGTCGCAAAGAGTTGGACAGGACTGAAGCACTTCTCATGAACACATAGATGTAAAGTCGGTAGTTGACTATATCAAGAGAGAGGCTAGGGTTAGGGAAAAAAGAGGAACTCAATAGTTCTGGGTGGCACTGAAATTCTTGGAACTGGATGAGATCACTTACCAGTCATAAAATTGATAGAGAAGAGACCCAAACACTAAGGCCAGGGACCGGAGACAATTAATAAGGTTTACAAGAAAGGGCAATGAGATTCCATTCATGGAGTTGGGAATCAGGGAAAGTTTCACATAAAGTATACCATTTGACCTAACCCTGGAATCAGCAGAATTTTCGTATTAGTGCTGGGGGGAGGAGTCTAAGGCAGTAAAGAACTACATGAGCAAACTCTCAGGGGTAAAAAGTGTTGAATGCATTTCACAAATTACTTAACCACCAGCCAAACTGAAGCCCTCATATTTTATGCCTTCTCTTCCATAGCAGTGGATTACAGCCCAGAAACTATGCTATTGATTCACAGTGGACTCGAGCTGCTTCTTATTATCACTGTCTTTTCACTTTCTGGGGAAGGTGCTTTGCCTAGCCATGAAATGCCAGATGGCAGAGATGTATCAATTAAATTCAAGAATAAATGTATCTACGGAACAAAACTAGATATAAATTCTTGAAGGAGCCCTGGCTCTTTTTAGAGGAACTATGACAGTTCAGAGCTTTTATCTTACAAATGTATAATTGACACAAACTCTCCCAGGATTCAGTATGAATCAAGCGTCTTCCATGACCTCAAGATTTTTACTGTGTAGTATAATAAATATATTAAGTGCATAAGTAATTATTATACACAACTGACTATGCTTTCTACCTCTAGTTTCTGATTCCTGTTTCATACAGTCTAGGACATTTTAGTTATTGATACTCTCTTGATTTAGCAGGCAGCATACAGGTAGATATAGGCTCAGACCCAGAATCCAGTGTACTTTTGATGACTCTAGATATAAAGGTACTCAAAACACAAGTGCCAGCCTCTTGAGCTGGAGATTCTGCCTTCCTTTCTCTAACAAGTACTGCTATTTCCCATTGTGTCTTGACAGACACCTTCTTAGCACCCATCTATCTTTAGCAAACCTTTTTTTCCCAAGAAGCATGGTTTTTCACATCCTCTAAATTGCCAGCCATGTAAATTGATCACCTGGAAATGTTAAGCCACCAATTTAATATCCAGTATATCCACCACTACACTTTTTCCCTGTCCCAGTGGGCAGTTGTAATATCCTGGGTGAGCTGTTCTTGATGGGTGTAACTTATATTGCCCTCACCCACTTTATCACTATACTTTATTATGTAGCAGGAAACCCTTAGGATCAGCTGTACTGCCTGGCTGGTTTTGCCTTACCTGTCCTGGTCCTTCTTCTTTCTTTGTAGCTGGTGGTGCTGAAGCCCCAGGATGCCTCAGTCAAAGCTCATGAACAACTTGGCAATAAGCATAATAAAAGAAGTACATAAGTGTTTAGATAAAAAACAATCATTTACAATTGAGGTTAGTGATGAAAATTTGACTTTCTCTCTCCTTGAAACCCAGAACACCGAAGATATGAGTATTGGAGTCATGATCACTCTTTTTTTTTTTTTTAATACTTTATTCTATGTTACAATACTGTATTGGTTTTGCCATACATTGACATGAATCAGCCACAGGTGTACACTATCTCCCAATGCTGAAGCCCCCTCCCACCTCCCACCCCACACCATCTCCCCGGATCATCCCGTACACCAGCCCCAAGCATCCTGTATCCTGTATTGAACATAGACTGGTGCTTCATTTCTTACATGATAGTATACATGTTTCAGTGCCATTCTCCCAAATCATCCCACCCTCTCCCTCTCCATCAGAGGCCAAAAGTTCATTCTATACCTCTGTGTCTCTTATGTTGTCTCACTTACAAGGTCATCATTACTATCTTTCTAAATTCCATATATATGTGTCAGTATACTGTATTGGTGTTTTTCTTTCTGGCTTACTTCACTCTGTATAATCGGTTCCAGTTTCATCCATCTCATTAGAACTGAGTCAAATTTATTCTTTTTAAGGGCTGAGTAATACTCCA
>SJYC01001240.1:0-11754 GCA_006408675.1 Madoqua kirkii
TATTCATTTACAGTGTAAGACTTTCTTATGTCAAATTACTACATGGAAGCTTTAGTGTTTAGACTCTCAGTCTCTGCCCTTAAAACACACACAATCCTGTAAAGCAACAGAGAAGCAGAGACTCAAATTGGCAGTTGCCTGTAATGGTAAGTGCATGGTAGGAATAGGCACAAGTTTCCAGGGAACAAGAAATAAGGAGTGCCTAACTAGGTCTTAAAGCGAGGAAGATTGGGATAGGACATCTGAAATACATCCTGAAAACTAGTGAATGCTCTTCATAAGTAAAAGATTCAAGTATTCTAGAGAGGTCAACCTCATGTCCCCTGGAGAAGGAAATGGCAATCCACTCATGTATTCTTGCCTGGAGAATCCCATGGACGGAGAAGCCTAATAGGTTACAGTCCACGGGGTCGCAAAGAGTTGGACACGACTGAGCGACTTCACCTCACCTCACCAACCTCATGTTCACGCATTCCCACTTCATTGTAAAACCCCTTAGACAACTACCTCCATGCTGGAACCCGCGACAGCGAGACACCTATGTTCTGATTCAGAGTAAAGTGAAGGGTGAAGGTATCAACCATCAGAGAAGTCTACGATTGAGGGAAACACCCCAGCAAAGCCATGCCTTCAGAAATCAGAGGTCAATATAAGGAGACAGAGCTCAGTCTATACACTTACGTGGGCAAAAATGATCACACATAAAATTGTTTTTTTAAACCAACTGAATTCAAACACCAAACTCTTCATTCTTTGCTGGGCGAAATTCTTGGATCTTACATAGCTCAAGGCTATGGGGGATCCTCTGGTTATTGGATATTTGGTCCATGCCATTTATCATGAGGGCATTCCCTCTTCAAAGTTCATGGTCTTCTCAGCTTGGGCTTCGACATATGCATCTTTGTCTTCAGGGAGATGGAAGACCCTAGGATCACGGCTCTCTGAATGCTCAAAAGCTACCACGCTTCCTTTAGAATCTTTCCCCTGTCTGGGATGCTCCAAGGTTGCAGGGCAAAACCTCTCAGACCCCTGTCCCCTCCTCAGTCAATCCTGGATTGCTCACAGTTTTCTCAAATGCCCTCTCTGCATTCTTCTTCCCTGGCATAATCCTTCTAGACATCTTGTTTTAAATAAAAGCAGAGAAAGTTGTTAACATCTGGCTGCTTCTGTTTTGACTCTGCCCAAATCCTTGAGGCCATAATGACAAAGCCAGCTGCCTGTTAGAAATGAGTAGGGAGGGGTGTGTACACAGAACATACACATGTTAGCCTCCCAAAACATTATCCTGCATTGAGGACATGGTCCATGGGAAGGAGTAGGGGGAGGAGGTCAGTCCCAGTTAGCTGAGTTGGGAAAGTGCCAGGGATCCTGGCCACTTGTGGTCATTTGCATGATGACATTTGCATGATTTGCTGCTTACATCATCCTCTGTTCAGCTTGTAGCGGACTTGGTGCAGGTTATCAATGCTTGGCCTGCTGTGTCTTGAAAGCTATCTGTTTTGGAGTTTTATATGTGATGTACTTCAAATCCCCGATGCCTTTGTCTCTTTCAAATTGACAGCCATGGAGCTTTGAGTTTTCCACCTTGGAGTCTTCTTTAGAGTTATCCCAGGTGCTCTCCAATGCCCTACATTTTCAGGGCAGAGCTGGAGCCTCTTTATGCCCTTGGGTCAGCAGCATACAGTTCCTGTCCCTGCTGCCAAGGAGACTTGACTTTTTCCAGCAGAATTGTTGTCTTTATTGACTCTCATTATTATTAATAGAATGTTCCAGTCTATAGCAATTAAGGTTTTAAAGCTTTTTCACTCATTATCCCATTTAATGCTCCTGGGGATCCTGAAAACTAGGACAAGTGTGATCATCTATGCCCCCTAACTATTGTCTTCATTAGAGCCCTTACGTGCAATGCGCTGACTAAAGACTGGCTGATAGACATTTAAGTTGCTAAAAAACATATTCCAGATAACCAGAATGGAGTGTACACAAGGCTTTTATGTCTTATTTCAGCTGAGGACAAATCATTGCACTGTATCTGAGGTAGCCACACACTAATCTATTCAGAACATTACAGCAATTGTCATGGGTGGTTGAAGGATGTTAGTTACACACTTCACTCTGGCTCAGATTATATCCCTCTGACGCCAGTTAAAATCTGCATGGAGAACAGCATGGAGAAGTTGTTCTCAGTGTAACAAAAGGATCACTATGAAATTTTGTCTTTGTTTCTTTTCTTTCTTTTTCGCTTCCTCCCACTCTCCATCCCTCCCTTTCTTCTTTCTCCCTTTTTTCTCATTCATTCATTTGTGCGTTCATTTGTTCTTTTGTTCCTACATTCCTTCCTCCTCTTCCCTCTTCCCTCCCTCCCTCCCCTCAAGTACACGTGAAAAACATCATTTTCTACCCCCGCCAAAGCTTGAGAAGGAAGTGGCAACACACTCAATACTCTTGCCTGGAGAATCCCATAGACAGAGGACCCTGGAAGGCTACCGTCCACGGGGTTGCAAGAGTCGGACATGACTTGGCAACTAACCACCACTGCCAGCCCCCAAAGCTCTAAAAGCATAAACAATAATGATTTTTCAAGAACTCAAGAGCTGTCATTCACTAAATAACAAATATGTTCATTATACATACATAGTTAAATATATGTATGTAGTTTTATATTTACAATTTGCTAAGGCAAAAGGAATGTTATTTATTGATTACCTATTATATGTCAGACACTGAATTTTACTCACTACTGTCCTTTGAAATAAATATTACTTTGGATCAAAGTAGTCAAATTTACTTGCTAAGACCTTATAACCGAAAAATAGCAGGCGGAATTCCAAATCAGTTCTTCATACGTTGTCATGCCAGGAGTATGTATTGAAAATGGTAAAATTCAAATTTGGACCAGGATCTGAGAACATATAACTTCAGACTAGAAAGTAACTTCAGGGACTTTCCTGGTGGCCCAGTGCTTAAGACTCAGTGCTTTCACTGCAGAGGGTGCTGGTTCGATCCCTGGTTGGGGAAGTAAGACCAAAATCCCACATACTTCATGGCCGGGGAAAAAACAAACAAACAAACAAAAAGCCAAAAACTTGAAAGTAACTTCAGAGCTCTCCTTAGAGCAAAATGTTGCTCCTTTAAAATTCTTTGCCAAATGATTGCCTAGTCTCTAATAGAACAAATCTAATAAACGTTTGGATTATTTTCTTGAGAAATTCATCCTTGTCTCAAGCTAAATTATCTCTCTCTCTCCTTCTCCACCCCATACTCTGACCTTGGCTATATCTTACTTGCAGTGGGTACCATATGCCCTACTTGGCTCAGGGCAGTCTTGGCTTACATAAATCTGTTGGCCCAGCACAATTAGTTATATTCTTTCCTTTTAACTCTCAGAAATGCCTCGTTTTGGATGATGAATTGTATGTACACCCATCTATGAGGCCTCATAGATTTGACAGTTTTTTAATATTAAGGAGAGTCTTCAAGAGCCATTTCTCATCACTCATCTCCTCTGCAGGCTGTATGTTCCTGGTTGATTTTTATCATGAATGATACAGTTGTAACTTTCAATCAGTCCCCTCACAGTCACAGTTCCCTGGACATTTTCTAATGTAGATGTTCTTCACTGAGGCTTCATGGACCTTTGGGGAGTCCAGGCATAGGGTTTAATGCTGTAATGAAATGTTGTGTGTAAGAGGATCACATTAGTTTCTGAGGGCTGCTATAACTAATTATCACAAATCAAGCGGCTAAAAACAATAGAATTTTATTCTCATAGTGTGAGGAGCCAGTAGTCTAAAACTGAAGTATCAGCAAGGTTGATTCTGGGGGCTCTGAGAGAGAATCCATTCCCCACCTCTCTCCTAGCATGTGGTGGCGTCCAGTAATCCCGGGCACTTCTTAGCTTACGGTAGCATACTTCCAACCTTACTTCTGTCTTTCCCTGTTGTTGTTTTCAGTGTTTCTGTGTCTCTTTCTTTTCTGTTTCTCTAAATCCAGGATGACCCTATATTGATGACCCTTTACTTAATGACATCAGCAAAGACTCTGTTTCCAAATATGGTCACATTCACAGGTACTAGAAGTTAGGACTTGGCTGACATTTGGGGGAACACAATTCAACTCAATAAAAGCATATATGCATGGTTCCGAAAAGTGGACCAATAGATTTTCTCATATCACAGAGGGATCTGTAACTTCCCCCAAAGATGAAACTTGCTCCAGTTTCTCATCTGTCCTGAGTACAATATTCCAAGAATCCTTAAGGACAATTTTTACTGAAATCATATTGCCTGGCACATGGTGATTATTGTTGTCAGTGGGTTGTGTCTGACTCTTTGTGATCCCATGGACTGCAGCACACCAGGCTTCCCTGATCTTCACCATCTCCTGGAGTTTGTTCAAACTCATGTCCTTTGAGTCAGTAATGCCATCCAACCGTCTCATCCTCTATCGCCCCCTTCTCCTTCTGCCCTCAATCTTTCCCAGAATCAGGGTCTTTTCCAATGATCTGGCTCTATACATAAGGTGGCCAGAGTATTAGAGTTTCAACTTCAGCATCAGTCCTTCCAATGAATTGGAATTCAGAGTTGATTTCCTTTAGGATTGACTGGTTCCGTTTTCTTGCTGTCCAAGGGACTCTCAGGGATCTTCTCCAGCACCACAATATGAAAACATCAATTCTTTGGTGCTCAGCCTTCTATACGGTCCTACTCTTACATCTATACATGACTATTGGAAAAACCTTAGCTTTGACTATGCGCACCTTTGTTGGCAAAGTAATATCTCTGCTTTTTAATTCACTGCATAGGTTTGTCATAACTTTCCTCCCAAGAAACAAGCGTCTTTTAATTTTGTGGCTGCAGTCACCATCCACAATAATTTTGGAGCCCAAGAAAATAAAATCTGTCACTGTTTCCACCGTTTTCCTGACCCATTTGCTATGAAGTGGTGGGACATAGTAGGAATTTAATAAGTATTTGTTTAACAGATAATTGAATAATTTTATCATTTTAGAGGAAAGTTCCCACTGAAAACTTGCTTTGCTTATGGAGCCAATGGATGTGTTTGTTTCTGAAGGAAAAATGCTAATAATACTTAAAATTGAGTTGGTTTATGATTATAGTTAATTGGATTCACTTCCATTTCAGACAAAATAAAAGGAGAATCCTCTTGTAAAAATGACTCTTTACTTTCCTTATCATTATGTGGTTACGGTGGAAATTGATGAAGGGTAGGTTTCTATTCACAAAATAGATCAGATCAGCTGAAAATGCCAGAGATCCATTAGAATCAGGAATCTACCACCTTTTCCCCCATCAGTCCCTGGTTCTTCTGAGTCTAGGCAGGGATGCTCTGGCTTCCTGGATTCTTTTGTTTTTCTCTCTATGAGAAAAAGAAATTAATGTTGCTTTCTCCACTCACTGGCACAAACCTTATTAAGATACCACTCCTTTTAATGGGACCTGTAAAATTAACTTCTGTACTTACCCACATTGTCTCTTGAGGAAAAAGTATTTCTTCAAAACCTCATCCTACAACATAGCTCCCCAGTTGTCCCTTTCCAAAATCTAGCTCTAGTCTTCTTTATTATATATTTCACAGCTGGAACATTGCCCTTCAGAATGATGGCATAAGTCCAGCAATCTGCAGACTTTTCCTATGATTGGTTATACCACAGTCTCAACACCTGAGGATGAAACCAATTTTAATAATCAATCCACTGACAATCATGTCCCAATTCAGTGCTGCATGAGACATCTTTCCTTACGTTGGATTTCTAGTGGTGTGTTTCCAGTGTTCAAGATTCTTCTTTTGCAATATGCTGACTAGAGACCTGATCTTAGTGATTTAATTTTACTGGGATTTTTTCTCCTCTGAGTTTTTACAGTTTATGCCTTCAGGAAAAATGGATTCTAGAAAAATATAATTTTTGGTTTTTCCTTCATAGCTGAAAGTTAAGGGAGATAGAAATAAGGGTATATAAGCTATTATAATCGTGGTTATTATCAAAGGATTCCGACTGAGCTTTTGGTATTATGTAAACAGAACTTCTTCTTGTCTTGGTGGAACTCCAAATAAGATGGATGTAAAATGTTTTAATGTTTGTATCCTTCTGCCAAGGTACCAGTTGTTTGTTTAGATATATGGCTACAGTTCAACAATCTTGTGAATTCCATTTAGTCCAAGTATCCAACAGATGAAATAAATATTGCCATGGACTTGAATGCCAGGGTAGGTGGCAGTGCTTCCAGAACCTTACCTCAATTCATTTTTAAGTAGGAGGATTGTTTCCCCATGGGTCATTTTTGTAAGTGGAATGTTGCTGTTCAAATTAATTTTCCCCCCATAGGTTAACTTTACTACTAACATTGCCATTTTAGGAACCCCCTCCATCCTGCAAATACTTAGTGTCCCTCCTCCGTTTGTACAATCCTGGACTTGATTATTTTTCCTCATCCTATTTTTGATATCAGAATGATGACTATGTCTGAGTTGATATAAAAAGTTCTAAAAGCATAAAAGTAATATTTTATGGTTGAAGAGTTCCTGAAACTCCATTCTTATGCCTTTTATGAGAAACTCCTCTTTCTTAGCTCCTATCAATGAGTTGGCATTTTGAAGTTAAGTCTTCTTTTTCCTTTGTTAAACTCATTTTAAGCCCCAACTTAAAGGATTACCAGAGCCTACTTTGGCAAGTTGTCATAGAAAATGGCACTGAAAATAAGCCACCTTGGAATATAATAAAATTTAAATATTACTGTAAACTTGTCACTTCTTAAAAACCTAAGTATTAGTGTTTTTGCACTTATTTCTAGACTTGGCTGTTAGAAAAATAGGAACTGCTAGTTTAGGGAAATAATTGCCTGCCTATTGAATAGGTTGATGGAGGAGATTATAGAAATAGGATTGCTGATAAATATTTGGAAGGGGCTTATTCTTCCCATCTGTGTACTTCTGTCAAAACAGTCTGAAACTTTGCAAATGTTGGATGCTTCAAGAGTGGGATGTAAGAGCACCAGATATTTAAACCCCGGTATGATTTGTGAGTTAATCTTTATCTTCAACATTCTTCCCTTTTTCTTGCCTTCCTTCTTTCCTTTTTTTTTTAATGTTTTCTTTTAAAAACAATGAAAGTCATAATGTTATCACTGGATGTACTCACAGATATTAAAGAAAATATTTTAATTAATATTTAAATCTAATTTATAAATAATCGTATACTATTCTATAGCATACATATGCCATAATATTTTTCAAACATTTTTGTACTGGCAAACTTATGTTTTGTTACTGCCCTAAAAAAGGCTTCAGTATTTATACCTGTATTATTATATACTAATTCTCTTGGGTGATTTCTTGATCTAACTGTAAGCTTATTTTAAATTTTATTAGTTACTTCCTAAATATCACCTTACAGTTTATAGCAATTCAATATGACTTTTTCACATAAGCAACGATTCTGACATAATACTGTCTATGTGGTTTAAGAAGCATGAAGGATAGGTTTAGAAAAGTCCATTTCTGTTCTATCAGTGTTACTAAAGGAGAGACTAGAAAAGGTAGAAGACAAAACAATAAAAGATATACCAAAGATATCTCCATGGTTCGGAAGAAAGAACTAAAGTGATATCTGACTTGTCGGCTGTGAGGCAGGATGCCAGCAAACAACATCTTTGAAATACTGAAGAAAAATTACTTAGGTGCTATACAGAGGCCAAACTTTCATTCTAGTGTAAGACAAAAAAGTAAATGTCTCTGCCCACATTTCCTTGGGTGGGTCAGTGCCTGCCCTTCTGTCATGTGGGTGAGAAAGCAAAAGAAGGAGAGGTCGGGATGAATAACAGGTGCTCTGGGTCTTTGCTGGTGCTCCAGTAGTTGAGACTCCACGCTTCCAATGCAGGGAGCACAACGTCAATCTCGGTTGGGGAACTAAGTTTCCACTTGCCATGCAGCCCAGCCAGAAACTAAAAATGAAGAAAATAATCCAGATACTAAAAATTTAATTTTAAAAATAACAGGCGCTTGAGTGTTTCACATACTCCAGGGCTTCGGTGATTGCATCTGAAAAGGAGTGGGGAAGGGAAAGCATTCTGGCAAAACTGCTGATGGGTCCCTAAAGAGAAAAGCAACTTGTTAGAGGAATGGCAAGGTGGAGCGCTGAGCCCATATTTTAATGTCAGAGGCTATCTCTCTTGAAGCATGTTCCTCTTCAACCCAAGGGGAAATGGGGCCCATGTTTTTACTGTCTTACAAGATATTCTTTTCCTGCTTTAATAATTACTTGTGTGTTTGTGTGCATGTTAGTTACTCAATTGTGTCTGGTTCTTTATGACCCCATGGACTGTAGCCCACCAGGTTCCTCTGTCCATGAGGTTCTCCAGGCAGGGATACTGGAGTGGTTTGCCATTCCTTTCTCCAAATAGTTATTTATTGTTGCATAATGAATCACCCCAATACTTAGTGGCTTAAACAACATGCTTTTATCAACTTCTGTGGGTTGTCAGTTTAAGTGTGGCTTAGCTGGGATGCCTCTACCTGAAGACTTCTCATGAGGATTCAAATTGTCAACAAGGGCTTTGGTTGTGGTTGTGGTTGTTGTTGTTGTTTCCCCTTGGCTGCACTGCATGGCATGTGGCACTTCCCTGACTAGGGATTAAATTCGTGCCCCCTTGCCCTGGAAGCATAAAGTCTTAACCACTGGACCAAGGGGAAAGTCCAAGGGCTGTGGTCTTATCTCCAGGTTCAGCTGGGGAAATACCTCCTTCTGCGGAATTTAGAGTCTCATGAACTACTGGCCAGAGGCCTCCCTCCATTTCTTGCTCTGTGGCTTCTCCGTGGCAGCACATCACTGGATATGTGACTTTCATCAGAGTAAGAAAGTGAGAGAGCAGGAGCGGGTAGAACTTGAGTGTTTTTCCAGTTTGGTCTTTAAAATGAAATTCCGTGCCATATTCTCATTAGATGTGAGTTTCGAGGTCCAGCCCACACTTGAGGAGGAAAATTCACAGTATAAGAACACTAGAGGCAGGGAACACTGGCAACCATCTCATAGACTACATACCACACTTGCTATTGTAAGATCCTATGCATAGTGAGATATAAGCACAAAGGAAAGAATAAGGAGAATCTGAGGGACACAGCAGAAAAGAAAATCAACAAACTAAAGAGCTCATGCCAGAAACTAAATGATTAATAGATCAGAGAGAACAGGATTTTTAAAAAGCTTTAATATCCTCAAAAGAGTAAGGCCAGATATTGGTAATATGGTTCTTTTAATTAAAGGTGAAAATATGGTTTTGAAAAATATGATAGCCAAAATTCCATATATAGAATGTATATCAAAAATATATAGCTGAAAATGAATGTATAGGCAGGGTGCAAGAACTGATGGAAGAAATTATCTAAATGACATTAAGAAATGACAGGAATGAAAAATATAAAACTCAAGAGATAAATTAGTAGTTGAATATCAGGAATCACAGAAGAAGAGAGAAGTGTAACTAGAAGGAAAAAAATATTTGAAAAAATAATGACTGAGCATTTCCCTGAATTGTTTCTAAAACATACAAAGTTTGTGTTCAGCTCGCCTAGTGAGTCCATAAAGAATTAAAATTCTAGAAATTTTTAAAAAGCTTTAATATCCTCAAAAGAGTAAGGCCAGATATTGGTAATATGGTTCTTTTAATTAAAGGTGAAAATATGGTTTTGAAAAATATGATAGCCAAAATTCCATATATAGAATGTATATCAAAAATATATAGCTGAAAATGAATGTATAGGCAGGGTGCAAGAACTGATGGAAGAAATTATCTAAATGACATTAAGAAATGACAGGAATGAAAAATATAAAACTCAAGAGATAAATTAGTAGTTGAATATCAGGAATCACAGAAGAAGAGAGAAGTGTAACTAGAAGGAAAAAAATATTTGAAAAAATAATGACTGAGCATTTCCCTGAATTGTTTCTAAAACATACAAAGTTTGTGTTCAGCTCGCCTAGTGAGTCCATAAAGAATTAAAATTCTAGAATACTTCCCTGCTAAAACTAGCTAAAAAGGATTTTGTTTTTTGTAACTGAATCCCGACTAATATGTTAATTGCCCATAGAATACCAAATAGTATAAAATGTTGAGATGAGCAGAAGAAAAATTAATCCAGTAGAAGACAGAAACAGAGAAACGAAATGTCAACAAAAAACACAAAATTAGATGGAAGAAGTGTAGCAACTCTTGATATAACAGTGCATTTGAGAAATATTAGGTTTTTCTTGGTGGCCTAGTAGGTAAAGAATCTTCTTGCAATGCAGGAGACCTGGGTTGGATCCCTCTGTCAGGAAGATCCCCTGGAGAAGGGAATGGCAACCCACTCCAGTATTCTTGCCTGGAGAATCTCCATGGACAGAAGAGCCTGGCAGGCTACAGTCCATTGGGTAGCAAAGGGTCGGACATGACTGAGTGACTAACACTTTCACTTTCTTTCATGAGAAGTATAAACTTATGGTATCACAATGAAGAGTGAAGAGCTATGTAGCCGTACTGAGTAGTATTAAATGTATATATACCTTGTCATCTGGCAGTCTTACTCCTTGGAATGTATCCCAGGGAAATTATCACATTGGTTGACAGATAAGCATGTATTAGTATATGTTTCACATTATTGTTTATTCTAGCTCCTAAAGAGATGGAAGTTTATGTGATGGCTTCAATTTTAGCACTTGAAAGCAAAGAACTAGGTTTTCAGATGGCAACATGGATGGATCTTATAAGGAGGGCAGAGTGAAAAAAAAATACTAAACCCACTCCAGTATTCTTGCCTGGAGAATCTCCATGGACAGAAGAGCCTGGCAGGCTACAGTCCATTGGGTAGCAAAGGGTCGGACATGACTGAGTGACTAACACTTTCACTTTCTTTCATGAGAAGTATAAACTTATGGTATCACAATGAAGAGTGAAGAGCTATGTAGCCGTACTGAGTAGTATTAAATGTATATATACCTTGTCATCTGGCAGTCTTACTCCTTGGAATGTATCCCAGGGAAATTATCACATTGGTTGACAGATAAGCATGTATTAGTATATGTTTCACATTATTGTTTATTCTAGCTCCTAAAGAGATGGAAGTTTATGTGATGGCTTCAATTTTAGCACTTGAAAGCAAAGAACTAGGTTTTCAGATGGCAACATGGATGGATCTTATAAGGAGGGCAGAGTGAAAAAAAAATACTAGGTATAATATAATACCTATATTGATGCAAATTAGAAAGAACTCCTGAATAAAAGTAGACATAAAACTACATTACATAGCAGTCAGAAATTATTAGTACTTGTAGAAACATGTTGTTATGGTTATCTATTGCTGAGTAACAGACTATCCCAAATGTAGTGACTTAAAACAACCATTTATAATATTATCTTACAATTTTGTGGGTTAGGGATTTAGGCAAGACTCAACTGGTTGATTCTTCTACTTTACAAGACATTAGGCTGGGGTGATCAGCTGATACTTAGGAGAAGGAAGGGATGGTCTTCAGCTAATCTTCTCCCAAGATTACTTATTCACATGCCTGATGCCTGGTACTTGGTAAAGATGCCTGTAAGACTGGTCTCAACTGGGATTGTCAACTGGAGTGCTTGCATGTGGCTTATCCAGCATGGTGGTATCAAGGTAATGGGTTTCTTACATGGTATCTCAGGATTAGTATTCTAAGAGGCAGGAAGTAGAAGTGGTTAGTCTCTTAAGGACTGGGCTCTGAAGCTA